>JACKQL020000176.1:0-69642 GCA_018296165.2 Termitomyces sp. T153 | reverse complement strand
CATTTTCCCCTGATGGCACACACATTGCCTCTGGCTCATGGGACAACACTATCCATGTGTGGGATTGCTCAACTGGTGCTGAGGTGCTGCAGCTCACTGGCAATACAGCTGATGTCAATTCTGTTGCATTTTCCCCTGATGGCACACACATTGTCTCTGGCTCATGGGACAAGACTATCTGTGTGTGGGACTCCTCAAGTGGAGCTCAGCTGCTGCAGCTGACTGGCCATACAAGTGCTGTCTATTCTGTTGCATTTTCTCCTGATGGCACACACATTGTCTCTGGTTCTTTGGACAATGCTATCCAGGTGTGGAATTTCTCACCTGGAGCTGATCTGCTGCACCTGACTGACCATACAGCTGATGTCAATTCTATTGCACTTTCCACTGATGCCCCACACACTGGCTCAGGAGACACTATGGTGCATATCTCCAATGTTCCACATAATCCTGAGCACCCACCAACTGTCTTAACTGATCCTCACAATGTATCTCCACTTGCTCAACAAGGTGTCTCCACAGACATTTTGACTACTAGGCTTCTCAATTCCCATTGGTACTCCACCAGAGATGGTTGGCTCAATTTGACAAATACTAACCAACATTTGATGTGGGTTCCTTCAGATATTTTACAAGTTCTACGCCACCCCAATAATTGCCTGATTATATCCAAGCATGGTGATTTATCACTGGATTTTTCACAAGCAAAGTTGGGAACTGAGTGGGTACAATGTTATACTGGTCCACCATCTCATAATCATGAATAAACATGAAATTCAAGAACTGTATGTGCTCTAAGTCATTTTTGTTCAAATGATCATTCATCTCACACTCAATATCAGTCTTGACCACCCTTTGATCTGCCTTTGTCTGATATACTGAATCTATATAGAATCAATGACTGTTTTCTTTTATTTGCTTGTTCTCATTGATATCAAATTCATTTCTTTGTCATGATTAAAAGTTATCCAATTCTCAATAAGACACACCTGAGTGGGGTGGGACTTGGACTTGTACTGCCTCCATGGATCAGGAAAGGTATGTCTTCTCAAGCACTGCTACTCATACAACCTATACTACCTAATGTGAGTTACTGCTATAACAACAAATCCAAGTCAATGACAAAGTAGAGAACTTCCCCTTACCCCAGTGCCTGTTATGGAAGCACATACTGAAGGGCTAACATAGAATAGCATACCACTACTGCAGAGAGCAGCCTCAACAACTTACATGTATACTGTAAGTGACTACACAGCCACTAGCCTGGATATAAGAAAATCATCCCCCTAGACTCAGTCAACCCTGTAAACTCCATGTAAGGTGGGCTCTCACCCAACCAGGAGAACCTAGGCAAGGAGACCTGCTCTACCTGAGCCACAGGACAAAGGTGTCAGCCCTTCCACTCCCCACCTCCATACACCATACACTGCAGGAAACCTCAGGCCCTCTTCACTCTCCTGCTCATCCGATGGCACCATCATAACCACAACAAATGCGTCTTTGACGGTAATTTTGACCCCGCACACGTGCCCCTGACCACACTTTACATCTCTTTGTCTGATAATGGGGACAGCGGCGATGCAATGGGCAAGCAGTTTGGTACGGGCATCGGGATATTGTTACGCTGTTCCTGTAAGTGCCAGAGTGTGAACGGGAGAGGGATGAATCAAATTCACCATGTAGATGGGACACGACCCGGATCGTACATGCAGAGTTATGAGTCTCCCACCCAGGTTCAGGCTCTGCCCGCACTTGTATCATTCATAACCAATCTCCTCTACCCTCATGCACCTTCCCTATGCACACTAGGTACTCTCCACACCTCCATTCCACCCGCCCTATTCTCACTCATCCCAGCCATCACGCGCACCATCCCTGGCATCGGGATACGCCAACGAAATACCACCTCGACCACTCCTTAAATAAGTGCTTTTGAATGGGTTGGAGGGGTACACGGATCCAAACGGCAGTATGTGTGGAGGTTCGAAACGACAAATCACATATATGGTTAACATTAGCCAAGGCTCGAATTGTTCATTGGATAATATATTGATGTCTGAGATTATCTGAGATACGGTGGTGTGAATATGTAATATAAGTGGGCATGGATTGGATATGTATGTATAGTTATAAGTGGTGCTCATGAATGATGCAGCGAGTGATTGCGGGCACACGTTGGTATGTGTGGGTGTGGTGCAATATTTAACTTTGCGGAGGCTTGAATCGACAAATAACATCTAGCCAAAAACTCGATCAATGTTCCAGACCCCGGCTGATTGGTCGAGGTCGGAAACGAGAAGTCCCGCGGTAATTACGAGGCCGGCGTGATGTCGGATATCACTATATGCGTTTGTCTGAACCCACGTCACGATCAAGCAAGGCGCCAGGTGAAAACATGAGTTTACTTCCAAATCGGTGAGCCGTGGCTGCGCACAGTGCGGGCCGCGTCGTGCTACAAATAGAAATTGGCAGTCGGTCTTCGGAGGAAAAACTTCAGGGGGTGGAGAAAATTTCACGGAAGAGGAAAAGTTTGGTTGGAAGAAGAAAAGATCGCACACGCATGAGTCGATTGTGTGATTGGCTCTTTCGTCGAGATCACCCGGAGCGCTCGGATCGAGAAAAAAAAAACAAACAAAAGTGGCGCCACTAAGATCAGATTTGATTACATACGTCCAGCACAGCCACCTGTTCATGGGACTTTGGACTTTCTTTTGAGGAGATCGGATTGATATAGCGGGCTACGCTAATCGGACAACCACCATTATATTATACCTTCCTCGGAAGCGATGTCTGCTGCTACCCCCAGCCGTGAGTTTCTCCTTTTCTGCTTCACGTTTTGTCTTTTATCTTTGGACTGCGACGTGGGCATTGCATGCCGTAGTGATCGGAGGCGATAAGTAGGATGTAAGAAGGTGACGAGAAGTGGCGTGGCCTCGCGGTGTGCACGATCTGATTCTTCTGGAAAGCATTGCTTCTTCGCTGCTTGTTCTCACCAGTGACGGCACCATTGATCCTGTCTCTTGTCACTGTCTTGCATTTTGATACCGACAGATGAGTTCGTCTCAGTCTGCCGCTGCTACTCTGCCGGCCTCGTCCCATCAAGGTGCTCTTTTTCAATTCTAATGTCGTCTTTGTCTTCTTCTTCTTCTCTCGTTCTGTCCTCTCTCTCAACAGTCTCGCACATTCAGACTTCTGACTCTATTGTCACTTCTACAGAAACAACAACGTCCAGCGTTGCTCCTCCTTCGAGTACGAGCAACTTGACGACACTCACTTCAACTACGACCACAAGCTCGAGTTCATCCTCTTCATCTAGTGAAACCTCTTCAACCAGCTCTCTGTCTTCTTCTCCCACCAGCGAATCCCCAAATCCTTCTACGCCCGCCTCCTCGGCCCCTCAAACATCTAACAGCCCTTCTACAACCACTTCCGCACCACCCTCGTCCACCCCGGACCTAACATCCGCACCTCCATCAACTTCTCTTACTTCAAGTACAGCCGTGTACGTACCTTTCTCCTATCTATCACTTACGACATCTGATGCGGATATTTTGGAACATAGTCTAACGTCTAATGGCCAAGTATTCACGAGTATCATCGTTCAAACCAGTATCATTCCAGGCGCTGTAATAACCAGCCCCCCCTCTCAACATAATTCTTCCACCAACATCGGTGCAATCGTAGGCGGCGTCGTCGGAGGTCCGTGTCTCCATTCTACACTAAGTTTGATCCTTCTCCTACTTACATAACTCACAGGTGTAGTCGGCCTCGTCATCCTCACGCTTCTAACCATTTTCCTAATCCGTCGACACCGGCGCAACAGTGAAAAATACCTCTTCGACGGAAACTTTGACCCTGCACACGTCGTTCCCACCGCACCTCGCATCTCTCTCCCCGACGACGGCGACGACGGCATGGGCGGACGTCTGGGAACAGGCGTCGGTGGCGTCGTTATGCCGTTCCAATATGTGCCGGAGCACGAACGGAGGCAGGAGATGAGGACTGCGGATCTGGGTGCGGGTGCGGGTGCAGCGGGCGTCGGCGCTGCGTATGCTATGAGCCAGAGTCAGCATGGCCACGGCAACGGCAACGGCAACGGCAACGGGTACGGGCATGGATCGTACACGCCGAGTATGAACCCCTCCGACCCAGGGTCTGGATCGGGGTCTGGATCCGCGTATTTCCCCAATCCGTTTGCAAGCCCCGTGTCAAGCTCGGAGGCCGGAAGCGCGTACGCACAGAACGTTGGTGCGTACCCCAACTTGAGTGCCTACCCCGTCTCTGCTGGGGCAGGGGCTGCTGCACAGCGAGCCGCGAGTGTATCGAGTCATGGGACGGCCCTCTCGAACTCAATGTCGGGAACAAAGACTGCGAGTGCGATTGCGAAAGAGCGCGAGGCGTTTGGGGGTAGTGTGAGGGGTGGGATGTCGTTGGCGAATCCTGATTTTGATGGGGCGGGCGGGAGTGGGGCGGGGAGGAATGGAGCGGGAGCGGGGAGAGCACCGATTGTGCATAGGGATGGGGGACGGGTTGCTCAGGAGGTGCATGAGGAGGTGGCGGAGGAGATTCCGCCGACGTATGATAGTATTCCGGCTAATGAGAGGCGATGAGTGTGGGGTGAGGGTCTGGTCGATAGGCAGAGGGTATGGGGAGAACGGGGCGGGGCGGGGGAGGACAAATCAAAAAGCCATGTGATGGCAGATGGCAGATGGAGCTGGTCGTGTACTTCCAACCGAGGCTGAACGACGTACAACAACTCGATGCGACTTGCCCCTCTGCCATGAACACTTGCCCATATCAACATCCGACATATTTATGCACCAAAACTCCCAATCTGGCTGCCTTCGTGCCCTCGTTCATGTCCCTCATTCCGACGTTATACTCGCTCACATTTGGCACTTGCTCGGCACCATACGTATTCAACCTCTTTGCTGAGGCCTTGCACTGGATCCTCCAGCACAACATCCCCGCGAGCTCTGCCACTACCTTGACAATTTCCTTTGCATCTTTCACCCATGTGCTTGCCCATCGCTGGTCCAGAGCTCCTTAGCATGGGCCCTAGAAGTCGGAAAGCATCCCGGCCTCACATTCCAGCCCTCTAAAATTGTCGGTCCCAACACAACAATTGAGTTCCTCAGATTAGAGCTAGACTCCATTGCCATGGATGTCCACCTGCTGCCCATCAAACTCAGTCACTTCCAGGACCTTGTGGTGGCATGAAGCTCATGCAAACAGTGCACTTGCCATGAACTCAAGGAATTCATGGGCTTCCTGCAGTTCACATCTCAGGTGATACCTTTGTCTTGGGCTTTTCTTTGTAGACTGTATGACTTTGGGGCCACATTTCCCTCTACTTGCTTTGCAGTGCACCATATCACATGCACTGCTTGCAACAACATAACTTGGTGGAGCACAATTGCCCCAGAATGGAATGGCATGTGCCTCATCTTGCCTTCCTGGCTGCAGATCAATATCTTCATCAATGCCAGTGGCATGAAGGGGATAGGAGGACACTGTAGCACAGAGTGGTTCTTGGTGTGCTGCTCTCAGTGCCTCCACTGGGCTCACATCCAAGTAAAAGAAATGCTTGCCATTGTTCATGCAATTTTATGCTGGGGCTCATCATTCAAGGGTTGCCATGTCATTTTCCATGTGGATAACAAGGCCATTTTCAATGCTGTACACAACAAAACAATATGCTCATCTCTGAAAATGAAGCTCCTAAAGCACATGATAGTCCTGGCCTGCCATCTTGACTTTTCTTTTTTATCTGAATGGCTCTTTTCTACTGAAAATTTGATTGCTGATGCTGCTTCTTGTTTTGCATATTCTTGAATGTTTGCAATTGCACCCTAGCTCCAATAGAAACCCACCTTGAAGCACCTCTGGCTTTGTGGTATGAGCAAAACTGGCATTACTCCAAGACTGTTGCCTTCTACTTATGGCATGGCCTTGCCTCCAGCACAAGATGGATGTACTCAACAGGCCAAAGACAATTTATTCTCTATATGCAACTCAACAAACTTTACAATTCTGATGGCTCAATCCTCCCCACATTGCAACTAGCAGTCCTGTCTTGGGTTGCAAGCCTTGACCTCCAAGTTCAACCCAAGACCATCAAAGCATACCTGGCCTTGGTATGCTTTCTCCACACTGATGCAGACTTGCCTTTCACCATACTCAATTCCCCCCTGGTAGAATGGTTGCTCAGGGGCATCAAATGTTTCCATAGTGAATGCAACTGCTGGCCAGTACACCCCATCACCCTCCCAGTCCTCACCACCCTGCTCACCCAGCTTTGCCCAGGCATTGTGCTAGGACACATGACCATTTATGCCATGTGTTGCTTCACATACTCAAGCCTTCTTCACAGTGGAGAATTTACCATTGGAAAAGGCAGGAAGTTCAATGCAAACCTCAATCTCTCCTACAGCACAGTCCAATTCCTTCCTAATTTCAAGTCTGCCATGCATGTCTGGCTCACCCTCTCTGCTTCCAAAACCAACCCATTCAGAAAGGGAGTCACAATCACAGCAGCAGCAGCACCCAGATGTCCCACTTACCCCATCACAGCACTCAAGGCCCTGTTCTCTGAGCTCCTGTGTGAAGGCAGTGCACCCCTGTTTGAGCAGCCAGATGAAAGAGCTCTGTCATACACACACTTTGTCCAAGAGATCTGTAGAGCACTCATGCTCACAGGGATCAACCCAGCACCCTATGCAGGTCACAGCTTTAGATGCAGTGCTGCCTCCACCACCATGGCTGCTAGATACTCTGACTACAAGATTCAGCTCCTCAGTTGGTTATGCAGCAATGCATACAAACTCTACATGGAAAATAACCCCATTAGAATTCTGCATCTCTCCTCACTCCTTCACATGGCCCATCCTTACCTAGCCCCTTTCAAACCTCCAGCTCTTCAGGACTTCACAGCTTTGGCTTGACTTTTATAAAACCAAAGCTCAAGAACTGTCTTAGGACTCAAGAAATCATTACATTTCTCTCCTGCAACATCACACTATGACTTAAGCCTTTTCTCACTTTATTCAATTCTTCCTCACTGGTCTACAAATCGCTATTCATCCTTCATAACCAGTCATAAATTAACTGACCCCTCTTGCTCTCAGGAGGTAAAACCAAAGCTCAAGAACTGTCTTAGGACTCAAGAAATCATTACATTTCTCTCCTGCAACATCACACTATGACTTAAGCCTTTTCTCACTTTCTTCAATTCTTCCTCACTGGTCTACAAATTTCCATTCATCCTTTATAACCAGTCATAAATTAACTAAGCATATGTTGAAATCAAAGCCAAACATATTTGGTACTTGTGTGTATATATGTCACATCTTGCATCATCCTATCCTATCATGTTCATGTTCCATGTTATGCAATTTTGATGATCAGGCTCACTGTACTTTTTATCACTGAAGCTCACTTACCTCCACCATCAGAACTTTGACCTATCTTCAGAGTTACTCCAAGTTTGGCTCTGTTCAATCCACTTATAGACACTCCTATGCACACTATGTACTCTTCATGCTCCTGTTCTAGCCACCCCACTCCCACTTGTGCCCATCACACCATCATTCATGCTCACCTCCTCAAAATTTAATTTTCACCAATGAAATACCACCTTGCACACTACTCCCAAACACTTCACATTCTTTCAGGATCACACCCATGCTCCATGCTATTCCTGAAACCAAGTTGAAGTTGGAGAGGGAAGTGGAAGAGGTACTGTGGCTGAAGACACTCACAGCTTGCTGGACTGTTGCCTTGTGTATATGTGCTACTGCCCTTCAATCTTGATATGGGTTTGCAAATGGGCTGGAGGTATTGTCAGGGGACATCCTACTTGGTTGGATACTCACTCCAGCAGGGAGCATTTCCTCCAGTCCTGTCTCACCTACATCCACTTCAGTAGAGATGCCTTTGACTCCAATGCATTGAAGATAGCTTGGATGCTGTCATATATGAAGACTGAATGGGCCTCCACCTATGCACTACAGGTGTTCTGGTGCCCCAGAGGTGTTGGAAGCTTTGCAGATTGGGCTGCCTTCAAAAAAGACTTCCAAGTAGAGTTTGTCCCAATCAACCCTGCCAAAACTGCCACTTTAGCATTGCATGATAGGGAGCAGTATGAGCAAGGAAAGAGGACACTGGACAAGTACATTGACTCCTTCCAGGCACTAGTCAAGCAAGCTGCCTACCCCAATGGTCTCCAACTATGCCTTGTATTCTGGGACAGCCCGCATCTTGCACTGATAGAATGCATTGACAACCTGGCTAAGGGTTACCCAGATGATGAACAGATTGCCTCCTGGTACAAGGTGGCCCAGGGTCAGTGGCAGCTCATGGAGATCCAATGGGAGCTCCACCACTTGCACCCAATGCAGCACCCTGCTCTAGTTGCCAGTCTCCATTACTCTGCTTCTATACTCCCAGCACCTGCCCCTGCTCCAGCCACCCCTGCATTGTGCCCCCTGTGCTAGGCATTCCTATAGATGTAGACACAGCCTGCCAGCACCACTCCATGCTGCTACTGTGCCAGAGATGCAAAAAACCAGGGCATTTCACATGACATTGCCCATTGGGTCTGGAGGTGCACTACCTTTCTACAGCAGAGCAGGAGGAGCTTCTCCTGCAGCTGTTGGCTGTGAAGAATGCCACTAGAGCTCTGTCACTAGACAAGCTGGCACTGGAGTTGACTCCAGAGGAGATTGGCACTTGTGCACCCCCTCTGGGCCTGGAGGAGGATTTTTAGTCAAGCAATGGATGAGGTGTATGCCTCCATTGCCAGGTACTAACAGATTCTCATGTCTGTTGTTAGAAAATAAAATTGCTCTTTCTGATGTCAATTATTTTAAGACAGAAGAACTCCAGCCTTCCTCTCCAGACATACAAACACCAACCCCAGAGTCTAAGCCAAACCTCTCAATTCCAGCTAGGCTCCATTGGCACTGCCCTGCCTGGGAGCACCAGCTACCCTAGCAGTACATAGTAGCCTCAAGTCCATCTGCAAACTCATTGTGCTTCAATATAGAAATTGAGACCACAGACACCCAGCAAACTTGCAGAGTCACTGCCCTCCTAGACAGTGGAGCAACAGGACTGTTTCTAGACTCAGAGTTTGTGAATGCTACAGCCTGACTATGCAGCCACTTCCCCAGCCTATTTCAGTGTTCAACATTGATGGAATGCTCAACAAAGTGGGCACCATCAGCTCCATGGTAGACCTTGTCCTCTGCTACCAGAATCATGTTGAATGCGCAGTCTTTGCTGTCACCAGTTTAGGCAAGCAGGACATGATACTTTGTTTTACATGGCTTTGGAAGCACAACCCCAAAGTAGACTGGGCCTGGAGCAATGTAACTATGAGCTGGTGCTCTCAGAGTGCTCTGCCTATGCCACCAAGGTCAGAGAAGAATGCTGGGCTGAAGTTTGAGAACACATAGCCATCTGGGCATGCCACACTGGCCACCTCCCCTTCATGGATCTAGACCTTCTAGACCCCCTGCCCCTGGCCTTCCCCTATGGAGAGGCCTTCTATGAGGATGAGTGGAGCAGCAGTAGGGCCCTGGAGAAGGAACTAGGAGGGGAGTTTGGAGGCATATGCAACCCAGAGCTCCTGGACAAGGCAGTGGAAGTTGGAGACCAAATCTATGCCACCACCTTCTGCTCACTGCCCTCTGCCATGGAGATTAGGGCTAGCCAGACCACATCCCAGCAGCTTGCCCAGGTGTTTGCTGCCAACTCCATGCCCCACACATTCCAGGACATCATACCTCCATACCTCCATGTGTTTGAGGATGTGTTCTCAGAGGCTTTGTTTGACTTGCTTCCAGAGCACAAACAGTGGGACCATGCCATTGAACTAATGCCAGATTCTAAGCCCTTGAGCTGCACAGTCTACCTGCTAGCACCCAAGGAGCAGGACAAGCTTGATGCCTTCTTGCAAGAGAAGCTGGACTCTGGTTGCATCCACCCCTCCAAATCCCCAATGACTTCTCTGGTCTTCTTCATCAAAAAGAGGGATAGCTCACTCCAACTGATCCAGGACTACTGGGTACTGAACACCATGACTGTGAAGAACTGCTACCCCCTCCCCCTCATGTCCAAGCTCATCAATAACCTTCAGGGTGCATAATACTTCACTAAGCTGGATGTCCAGTGGGGCTACAAGAATGTGTCCATCCACAAGAGAGATGATTGGAAGGCTGCCTTCTGGACCAACCAGGGATTGTTTGAACCTCTTGTCATGTTCTTCAGACTCACCAATAGCCTGGCCACCTTCTAGACAATGATGAACAATATCTTCCAGGAGCTTATTGCTGAAGATGTAGTGTGCATATACCTTGACAATATCCTCATCTACACTAAAATGTTGGAAGAGCACTGGTAAATCACATGCCTTGTCTTGGAATGCCTCCACTATCATCAGCTTTATCTCAAACCAAAGAAGTATGAGTTTAAGCAGACCCAGATTGAGTATTTTGGGCTGATCATGTTGCGTGGAGCTGCAGAGATGGGTCTGGTGAAGGTGGCAGGTGTCATGGAGTGGCTGGAGCCCAAGAACAAAAAGGAAGTGCAGGCCTTCCTAGGCTTTGCCAACTTCTACTGGAGTTTCATCCAGGACTTCTTGCATCATGCCTGCCCTCTATTCAACCTCACTGTAAAGGGAACTGCTTGGAGCTGGGGGCCTCCAAAGCAGATGGCCTTCAATGCTTTCAAGCATGCCATCATCTTCAGACCAGTTCTTATCAAGTTCCACTGACTATGGGGGCTCAGCTACACTGGCAAGGCTTTACTAGGCAGATACAATGTCCTATGCTTATAACCTAGCATTCTGGAGGTGGTGCAAAGGATAGGGTCTTGTAAGAAGAAACCAAGGGGAGTGGTCCAAGCAAGTCTGGAGTGGTCCAGAAAAGTCTAAGACCAAGTATATTAACATTGGGCTTGGGCAGGCATCAGGGGCAAGTTTGTGGGCACATAAATAGATTGCAGAGTATGTAGAGGCTTTGCAGATGATGAGAGCAGAGCTAGAATTGGATGGGGGATCAATCAAGACTGATGGATTCTGGAACTGAGCAAAGGGTGAGGTCCAGAGTTGTTGTAGGAATGTTTGGAGGTTGTAGTGCATGTGCAGAGTTTGTAATGACATCAGAGGTGAAAGGGACTTAGGAAAACAAAGGAAACAGAGACAGTCAGGGTGAGACAGAGACAAGATCAGACAGAACTGAGGAAAGGAAATAGATTTGAGATTAAGAAATAGAGACAGAAAGCACAATTACAAGATTCATAACAAGGAGATGCTGGCCATCATCTGGTCCTTTCAAGAGTGGTGGTACTTCCTGGAGGGTGTGCAGCATAAGTTTGAGGTTTGGATGGATCACAAGAACCTCAAATACTTCTGGACAGCTAAGGAGCTCAACTGCCACCAAGCCTGGTAGTCCCTTTATCTAGCCAACTTCAACTTCTCATTGCACTACAAGCTTAGCCAGAGTATGGAGAAGCCAGACACCCTGTCCTAGAGAATGGACCATAGCACTGGAGGAGATGACAATAGCAACATTGTGCTCCTCCACCCCAAATTGTTTGCAATCTGAGCCATGCAAGGTCTAGCCCTTAAGGGAGCAGAGGTGGACATTCTCTGGGACATCCAATGTGGAAATTGGGATGGTTAGCAGGAGGAACTTGTTGCCTAGGCAGCCTGGGCACTGAAGTTGAGATGCACAACTGGTGCCAAGTCTGTCTATATGGATGTATGAGCCCTTAGAGACAGACTTCTGACCTTCTGTGACTGGATCTATGTGCCCAACATCCTGGAGCTCTGTCAGAGGATTATAGAGCAACACCACAACTCTCAGATTGCTGGACACTCTGGTTGATGGAAAAGATTGGAGCTAGTATCCTAGAACTACTGTTGGCCACAGATGTCCCAGTACATTGGGTCCTACACTGGTACATGTGATCTCTGTCTCTGGACCAAGCCCTAATGCCATCTCCCCACTGGACAGCTACATCCCCTTCCCATCCCCTCAGAATGCTGGAGTGTTGCTTTGGTGGACTTCATTGTAGAGCTCCCCAACACCCACAGTTACAATGCCATTATAGTAGTGGTGGACCTGTATGGCAAGTAAGCACACTTCATTCCCACTTATACCACTTGCTCTATTATGGGCACCATGAACTTATACTGGAGAAATGTCTAGAAGCTCCACAGCCTCTCTGATGCCTATGTATCTGACTGCAGGCCACAATTTGTAGTGGACTTCACTCAAGAGCTCTACCAACTACTTAGTGTAAAGCTTTACACCTCCACCACCTACCATCCACAGTCTGATGGCCAGACCAAATGTGTGAACCAGGAGTTTGAGCAATACCTCCACCTCTTCTGCAATGAGCACCAAAATGACTAAGACAAACTCCTCTCTGATGCTGAGTTCCAGTACAACAACCACATTCATGCAGCCACCCACTTTTTGCCCTTCTTTCTGGACACCAGATGTCACCTGTGCATGGGCTTTGAACTCTGGGCCCAGCTGTTGGAGAATGAAGCAGTGAACAGATTTGTGGACCAGATGAGGAGGTTGCAGGAGGAAGCCTAGGCAGCCCTGGCAAAGGAAAAGGACAACATGGCACATTATTATGACTGCAGAAGAACCCTGGCACCCAAGTACTAGCCCAGGAATTAGGTCTACCTGGACACCTCTGATATTTCAACCACCCAACCATCAAGAAAGCTCTTGCACCACCAATTAGGACCTTTCATAGTAGAATGGCAGGTCAGGCCACTTGCCTATTGACTCTGGCTCCCTGCAGGGATGTACCAGCTCCACCTAGTGTTCAACATGGTCAAGCTAACTCTGGCCCCAAATGACCCTATTCTGGGATGGCACCCAACACCCCTGCCACCTCCAGTGATGGTCAATGACAACAAGGAGTATGAGGTGGAAGAGATCCTTGATAGTCATCTGTTCTGATGACAGCTACAATACAAAGTGATGTGGAAAGGCTATGGAATTGAGAACATCTCCTGGGAACCATAGGAGAATGTGCACATGCTGGGGCTGATTAAAAAGTTCCACCAGAGGCACCCAGACATGCCACAGGCCATCCAAGAGATCTACCCAATTTCACCAGTCACCCAATCTGGAATTTCTTCTACCCCATGCATTGAGACACTGCATGCTAGAGGGGGGTGATGTCAGGGGACTTCCATTACAACCTCCAACTTCCATTTCCAACCTCTGCAGCAATCTCTGCTGCTCATTCCAGACTCCTGGAGATCTCCAGAGACTCTCAGAACTTCCCATGGTTTCTTGTTGAGCACCTTCCTAGGGTTAACACTAGCTCTAGCCTTTTGTACAGTTGTTCCCATGCCTCTGGTGTGCATGAATTGAGGGAGCTGTTGCAAAGGAGTGGGACAGAATACCAGCAGAGGTATGCCAACAACTGATAGAAAGCATGCCCAGAAGGGTTCAAGCAGTTATCAAGGCAAATGGAGGACATACAAAGTACTAAATACCAAAATTAGAGATGCTCAAAAAACTGTCTCAATGAGTGAATATTTTAAAATGGCAATTACTCCATCACTCTTCATTTACATTGCCTAAACCAAAATGCAATTTGTAGCCATGATGCCATAGTATTTTATATGATTTAACCAGAATTTTAAATACTTCCAATCCTTCATGCCAATGTCATCTTTCAAAAAGTATAAAACATTGGGACAGTTTTTTGAGCCACTGTATATATATCATTGATTTCACTCAGTTGACTAGTCATACCTTTGAGGAAGACCAAACTTCAGTCTCAAAGGGGGGTATGTAACATTCACATGCGTCTTTGATTTTAACATGTTACTTACACTATATATGATTATGTAAACTTATCATCTTGTATTCACCTATGTGCTAGTCAAAATCTGTGTAACCAATCTAATTTAGTGCTGCATGAATGATAAAAAATTGTTCTAACTCTGTAACTATGTTCAAATATGCCAATTTGAATGCCTGACCCCTCTCTGCTGCAGTAGGAGCAGCATCACAGCAAGCTGGAAGTGCCTTGAGCTATAGTACAGACTTAAAATACCCAGCCTCAGGAACAAGGACTGTGAGTGCAATTGTAAAAGAGTGTCAGGTGTTTGGGGGTAGTGTGAGGGGCTAGATATTATTGGCAAAGCCTGATTCTCATAGGGTTAGCAGAAGTGGGGAAGAGTACTAATTGTGCATAGGTATGGGGAATGAGTTGTTTAGGAGGTGCATGAGGAGGTGGCAGAGGAGATTCTGCCAATCTATGCTAGTATTTGGGCTAATGAGAGACAGTGAGTGTGGGGAGGGTGTGGTTGAGGTGGTCAAAAGGGAGGGAACAGCTGGGAGAGGACAAATTGGAGATGGAGCTGGTTGTGTACATCAAACCAAGGCTATATACTTGATGGAGCCTGCCCCTAATACTTGTCTGTATTGGAATCTAACCTATTTATGCACCAAACCTCCATAAAATTTGTGTCATATATAAAATAAATCCAACACAAATTATTTCCTTGCATCAGTCCACCACCTCAGCTTTTTTAACTTAGAGCTTAGCATAAATATGTTCAAGCTTGGCATCTCAAAGGCATGGTTGAAGATTGAATAAGTAATATTTAATACAACCAAGGAATGAATTCGATATCAATATGCAAAATACAACCAAAAAGATATCTATACTACATATTTTTAGATCTACTACAATAGACAAATGCAGATCAAAGGGAGTTCAATACTTATATTCAGTAGATCAATAATCATATGAATAGAAATGACTCAAATCACATACAATCCTTGTTATGAGGATTGTGTTTCATGTTTATCCATAATTATGAGATGGTCAACCAGTATAACATTGTAGCCATTGAGTTCCCAACTTGGCTGGTGTAAGATCCAATGTTCAATCACCATTCTTAGATATAATGAGGTGGTTGTGGGGGTGGCATAAAAGTCATAAAATATATGGAGGAACCCACATCAAGTGTTGATTAGTACTTTTCCAGTTGATCCAACCATCAGTAGTGGAGTACCAATGAGAATTGACAAGCCCAGTAGTCAATATGTTGGTGGGAATACTTTGTTTAGCAAGTGGAGATAAATTGTGAGGATCAATGTAGACATTTTGTGGGTGCTCAGCATGGGGTTGAACATTGCATACATGCCCCATAGCATCTCCTGAGCCAATGGGTGTGGCATCAGGTGAGAATACAGCACAATTGATAGTACTTGCATGGCCAGTCAGCTGCAGTAACTCAGAACTAGCTGAGGAATCCCATAGGTGGATAGTGCTATCCCAAGAGCCAGAGACAATGTGTGTCCCATCAGGAGAAAATGCAACAGACTTGACAGGGCCTGTATGGCCATTTAGCTGCAGCAGCATAGTAGCATTTGAGGAATCCCACACACAGACAGTTTTGTCCTGTGAGCCAGAGACAATGTGTGTGCCATCAGGAGAAAATGCAACAGAATTGACAGTGCCTGTATGGCCAGTCAGCTGCAGCAGCTCAGTAGCACTTGAGGAATCCCACACATGGACAGTTTTGTCCTGGGAGCCAGAGACAATGTGCATGCCATCAGGAGAAAATGCAACTGAACTGACAGGGCCTCTATGGCCACCCAGCTGCAGCAGCTGAACACCAATTGAGGAATCCCACACATGGATAGTGTTATCCCAAGAGCCAGAAACAATGTGTGTGCTATCAGGAGAAAATGCAACAGAAGTGACACAGTCCATATGGCCAGTCATCTGCAGCAGCTCAGCCCCAGTTGAGGAATCCCATACACAGATAGTGCTGTCCCATGAACCAGAGGCAATGTGTGTGCCATCAGGAGAAAATGCAACAGAATTGACACCACTTTATGGCCAGTCAGCTGCAGCAGCTCAGCTCCAGTTGAGGAATCCCACACACAGATAGTGTTGTCCATAGATCCAGAGACAATGTGTGTGCCATCAGGAGAAAATGCAACAGAATTGACAGCATCTGTATGGCCAGTCAGCTGCAGCAGCTCAGCTCCAGTTGAGGAATCCCACACACAGATAGTCTTGTCCATAGATCCAGAGATAATATGTGTGCCATCAGGAGAAAATGCAACTGAACTGACAGGGCCTCTATGGCCAGTCAGCTGCAGCAGCTCAGCACCAGTTGAGGAATCCCACACACAGATAGTGTTGTCCCAAGAGCCAGAGACAATGTGTGTGCTATCAGGAGAAAATGCAACAGAAGTGACACAGTCCATATGGCCAGTCATCTGCAGCAGCTCAGCCCCAGTTGAGGAATCCCATACACAGATAGTGCTGTCCCATGAACCAGAGGCAATGTGTGTGCCATCAGGAGAAAATGCAACAGACTTAACACCATCTGTATGGCCAGTAAGCTGTAGCTGCTCAGCACCAGTTGAGGAATCCCATACATAGATAGTGTTGTCCAAAGAGCCAGAGACAATGTGTGTGCCATCAGGAGAAAATGCAACAGAATTGACACACTTGTATGTCCAGTCAGCTGCAGCAGCTCAGCTCCAGTTGAGGAATCCCACAAACAGATAGTTTGGTCCATGATCCAGAGATAATATGAGTGCCATCAGTAGAAAATGCAACAGAATTGACTTCCACACCACACCACCACCAAAACCACACAACACCACAAGATCCAGAGACAATGTGTGTGCCATCAGGAGAAAATGCAATGGCAAAAACTGGAGCTGTTTGTTTGATCTCACTAATCAATCCTGTCTGGCCTCTGGACCCTTGAATAGCTGGCACTGAAGTAAATTGCTCTTTCCACTTCTTTGATGTATCACTATGATGCCAAGTTGGTAATACTGATATATACAGATGTGGTGTTGATAAACATGCTGGGCTGTTTGAAAAATACATTGCAAAATTGGCTGCCTCAGTGATATCATTAATGAGATGATTCTGCTGCTTGTCATTATTGATACATACTCTGATCAGAGTATGAGAACTTGGTGCTTCAATACACTTCCTCACTTGCTGCAACATATAGTTGCATTTTTGTGCAGATTGAAGCAAATTCATAGCCTCTATCCAGAACAGAATTTTAAGCAAGAGAAAATCCTGTAAATCATCACACAGAATATTTATTTCATTGTGCATGGCTTGGGCCTGGGCTATGCAACTAGACCAGTGGCTGCTCCAATATACACAACAGTACTTCAGAGTTTGAGAAATCTTGTCCTCATTTACAAGTCCAGGTACTTCTCTATCAAGAAGGAATGATGATGGATGACCACAAATATTAAAACAAAGCTCTGACTTCATTATTTGGAAGCATTGATGAGCCAGAAAGCAGTGATGTTTGCCCATGTTACAGAACAAGCTAGATATGATGGAACTGGTTGTATTGAAGCGTTCTTGTGTAAAAATAAAATCTGGGAATGAAGCATGGTACCAGAAGACCTTGCCTTCTTTAGCATAAAGAACAGCATGAAGACTGTCTATCAAGTATTCTGCACATTCCTCCATATCCTTCTCATCATCAGAGCCTGAGAGTCTTGCAGCTACAATAGGAGATATACGCTCCTCTGCACAGAGGAAATTCCAAAGAATAATGAGGCGAGCTTGAACTTCATGTATCTCAAAATCTGCAAATGCTTCAGAGAGAATCTGACTGTACAGCATGTCAATTTGTAAGCTTGCTTTCACAGGATGATCAGGCTTCTGACTAAGAGAACTGTCCAACAGCTGCTTCATCCGCTTCTTTTGGTCATTACTTGTTAAACCTCTTCTAGGGTTTATGTATTTCACTGCTGTTGATGCATGTATAAAGAGGCCATTGGCCTGTTGCATGAGAGTCCCAAGTTCAGTTTCATTCTGCAATGCAGGAAGCTGATCCTTGAGATATATCAGAATATCTGCACCCACTTCATCTGTATCCACATCATAGAGATGACAAACAGCATCAGATGAAAATGACTTGCAAAGTTGAACTATGTCAGGATCTGGCCGGCTTGTGACAAGAAATTTGAGACCATGCAAGGCACCCTTCTCAATGGTCAAAAGGAGTTCTTGCAAGAATTCTGAGCCTCCATGACCATCAATCTCATCCAAGGCATCAATAACCACCAAGTATGGAGGTAGAATTCTTGATTCTGTACTAGTAGAGACCTGCCAAGGATCAACTAAAAGGTCATTCATCTGTTTACCCAGTTTGTTCACTGAGTCAAGCTTGTTGACATCAAAAAGAGACCTTAAAAATGACTTGGAATGATGAGCAAGCTGATAGACCAATGTAGGAATGATGTTGGCCCTGCTCCTTGTGTCTTCAAACTGTCGAGAACAAAAGAAAGAGGCCTGCAAGATATTTAACCCTTTGTTACTATCATCAAACTGTTTTGCTACTGAGCAGGCAATAGTTGACTTTCCAGACCCAGCTGGACCAGTTAGCCAGAAGACCTGTGGGCTGGTGGGTGAACAATCCTCTGCCCACTCATATAGCTGTTTAAGTATTCTTATGCGTGTTCCCTCAATACAAGGTGCACGAACTAAAGTAGCATCATTGAGAATAGCATCATATGGTGCTTTCTTAGAATAGTCCCAGTTGTGCAATTTCAGTTGCTAAGGAACAAATTAGCTCAAGATGATCATGACCTTCTCACAAAAACATACAGAAACAAGATCATGCAAAGAACTTATATTCCTGTCAATGTTGAAGTTCATTTGAAGCTAACAGAGACTTGCAATGTCAGCACTGCTACATTGCAAACTGTAAAAGTCACATACAACAAAATTCTCTGTCTCTTCATCAATCTGCTTGAAGATCTTTTGAACCTTGGCATTGTCTTGTTCATTTTCCAAGATCCTTTTCCATGTTGATGTTTCAGACATTGCCCTCAGCTCAAGAATCTTTTCAATGAGTGACCTGCATGATATCAGATATGAAACATTCTACAATAAATGCCATGCTCACTGTGCAAATTTCTCAGTTATTGCTCTGAATTTGGTGTCTTTGTTATCTATTTCCATCAATCCTGCATTGACAACTTCAAGACGCTTTTGAGTCTGAGTATAGAGCTCATGCAGTGCATCTTTGTTGTCAGAAATGGCCTAGAGCCGATGTTAACTCGTAGAAAGCAAACATAGAAGGTGATGAGGGCATACATTTCCAAGGTCAATGAGAACATTGAAAGCAGCAATAGGTGTCTTGAAAGGGGTGCCTTCCAGCAGCTTCTCAGCCATTTTGAGCAACATCTGCATGCCATGCCATGCTGATTTTGCAAGATGACCTGACAGGGAAAATCATGTTTCACATTTATTGCTCAAAACTGGCTTACTTACCTTGTCCCTTATCAGTGGGCGTCAAATTCATCTGAGGTACGTCTACTCTGATTCCTCCGGATCCTGTAAAGGCATTCAAGCAGTTGCGCGCTGCATGATAATATTATAGTTACCTGGTTTGACATGATCTCTCACGCCTACCTGAGTATCTGATATGTGCGCAATGGAACTTGCTCAGATTCCATTCACGGTTGTGAAGTTTGAATGTGCTCACCATGAACCATCGTCGGGCCTACTACAACGGGAGGTTGGCTGCTGGCACTGTTTCCCGATTCAAACGCAGGAGACGAGTCGGTGAATGCAGTTGCGTTAGACCCGCTGGCGTCTAATACTTGTGTACCATCCGATCCTATATCGTGCACATTGCTGCCTCGCGGAGGGAGAGGCGATGGAGTACGACTTGCAGGAGAGAACCGGTCTGCAACACTATGGAGCATTTTCTTAAGAGCACGACGCTTGGATTTCTGAGGATTCGACATGGTGGTATGTGAGAGAGCCGTTGGGGACCGTCCCACTGATGGGATGTCAAGTCATCTCACGCCTCATTGTGATGTTCTATTGTTGTACAAGATTCCATGCCGTTCCACGTTTACGGAATTGCTGTGGAGATGGTGCTTCTATCTGTTGATGCATGAGGCCTGAGAAGTCTCATATCATTGGCGGACTCCTCTTGTTAGATCAATTTTTCTTATCATACTTTTTCTCAGTAACCATGAAGATTGAGTTTGCAAGGCGTGATCGATGGTCAGCTAGAGTTTGCGCATTAATGACAGCGCTCCACCTCCTGAATTCTGTGCTGTGGTTATTGTGGACCGTAGATTTGATTTGGTACACGGACTAAACAACCAAACTAGTACTGATATGGCGGTCTGATGGACCTGGTTTTGTTTCTCATCCGATGCCGTCGCCGTGGTGCGGTTGGATGGACCACGTCGATGGCTCTTTCTTTCCCCAAATATCCTAGCTGGACATGTTGCAACCTGTTGTCTTCTGTGACACAGAGGTTCAGTAACCCCTTATATATAGAATATTCAGCTTTCTTCTAGATGAACATTGGGGACAGTAGTACACGTATTTCCAGCAGGGACGTGGTCGACCCATCTCTCAATCGTCGGCCACGGACCTAGACTCTCGTGCGATGGATTGGGAAGGTGCACTTTCCAAAGATCTTCATTGAGTCTGATGAGTTGTCTTATCACCCACCCCCGCCACCCGCATCTAGTATCGCTTACGATTTTCGATCGCAGTTTCCAAGCCTTATCAGAAGTAAATGGTGTCAGACAATGCGAAACACTTGGAAGAGTCACAAAGGATGGGCCGCCATGGCCTCGCGAGTGTATCAAAACATAAAAACTCGGTGTGGAGGGGACAACGGTGTACCCAGTGCTAACTTACCGCATAGAGTCTTTCTGTATGAACTAACTTGACTATGGACATGCTTATCCAGTAGGGAAATGTAACAAATGGGAGACAGATCTGTACTAAGGATGAGAAGTGGATGCTAGGATGGCGAGCGGAATGCGCAGAAGATGATACCTGAAATGCACGTGCTTGAGTACATAGTTTGTAGCGCGTTCTTTGTTGGCGCTCAAGCTTATGTGGTTGTCGATACGTCCACGTGCCTCAACTGTCATTGCATTCAAGACACAATAATCCTGAACCAGATGAAGAGACCCATCCTTCTTCTTAATAAAAAAGACTAGAGAGGCCATTGGAGACTTGGAAGGTTGTATCTGTCCTGAGCTAAGATTCTCCTGCAGGAAAGCATCCAGCTCATCCTGCTCATGGGGTGCAAGCAGATAGACCTTTCAGCTGGAGGGCTCTGCATCAGGTATCAGCTCAATTGTATAATATTGCATGATCCCACTGCTTGTGCTCTGGAAGTAAATCAAAGGAGGCCTTGGAGAATACATCCAAAGTCATGGAGGTGATTGGGAACAGTGCTACAGAAAGCCTTGGGCTGTGAGTTTGTTGCAAATGCCTCAGCCAGATGTTGAGAAGTAGTCTGACTGGCTCAAATCCCTGCCACAGTAGGAGGGGGGCAGAAGGTTGTAGCATGGATCTGATCACCTACCTCTATGGTTTCATCTAGGGACTTTGCATCTGGAGTATGGGTCCATTCTCCTTCACCTCTCTCTTCCTCTGGATATTCACATCCAACACCTCAGACATCCTTGTGGAGGGCCTCTCTATGAGGGAATGCCAAAGGGGGGGGGGACTCAGGAGGTCAAGATCAGCCAGCATAAGGGAGATGCCCAGTGTGACAGGCATGCACAGCAGCATGCTCATGAATCTTGGCTCTCTGCTCCTTACAAGCTTCTTCTGCATAAGTAATGCAGCAACAGGGGCAATGGCTCATCTTCACCTCACCCATAGTCCAGTCAATCTTTGGGTTGTGTTCACATAGCCAGGTGAACCCCAAGATCATGTCTTGCTTTCCCAAACTAGTGACAGCAAAAGTGGCTCACTCTGAGTGGCCTTGGTAGCAGAGGACCAGGTCCACCATGGAGCAAATAGAGCCAGCTTCATTGAGCATGCCATCAATATTGTACATGGGGATAGGATGGGAAAGAGGGCAAGTGGTGAGGTAGTGTCATTGCATATAATCAGTGTTGAGGAAGAGGCCTGTTGCTCCACTGTCAAGGAGGGCAACCACACTTTGGATCTTCTGGATGTCTGTTGTCTCAATTTCTATTTGTAGCTTCAGGGAGTTGGTAGAAGGGGTGAGAGCAACAACATAGCAATGGGGGAGATGGTGTTCCCATGCAGGAATCTGGAGGTGTGAACTAGGAGGTGTGTTTTCAGCAGAGACTTTAGCTGGAGGGGGAGTTTGTACATCTGAGGAGTGGCTTATTGTTTCAGGCATAGTATCAACAATGACAACAGATATATTTGATTCTACAGACAGGGGGGAAAAACAATTAGCACTAGGCAATGGGGGTGTACAGGTCATCTGCTGCCCTTTTAAAAATCCTCAGATTCTGTAGGAGTCTCCTCCAACACATTAGCCACTTCATTTGACTGGACAGCTATAGGTGCATCCAGAGAGGAGGTTCCCATTGCATCCTGGGCTGTGAGGAGTTGGATGCACTGTCTGGAGGTGTCAACATCCATTGGGACTCCTTAGGGCAGGGAGTGCAAGAGAACAACATGGGATGGAAGGGGAAAAGTTGCACCTGCTTGTGGGGCTGCTAGAGCAGGCATGGAAGGTGGAGCTTGGGGGGTAATCAATGCAATCCATAAGAGAGGGGTGGAGTCCATCATGGAAGGTTAGGCAAAGTTGCAGACTGTCCAGGTATTCCACCTGTTAGACTAAGGCATGAAAAGAGTTGATGTACTCATCAAGTGACTGCTGTCCTTGGGTTTGGTCTTGAAGAAAAAGAGCTGCAGTTTTAGTGGGGTCAAGGGAGAAGAACCAAGCTCAGAACTCCTCCTCAAACTCCATCCAGCTTGAGAAACTCTCAACTCCTCCTGGGCATTGAAAGATATGCAGTGCATAGGTTGAGGCTCAGCCAGCCTTCATGTAGGAGAGAACTCAGGCAATTTTCAAGGCATCCAAGGTAAAGGCTTCACTGCACAGCTGGATATAGGTGATATAGAACTGGAGGAAGTGTTCTCCAGCCTTACAATCTCCATCATAGACATCAGGGAGTGCAGGACAAGGGAGTTTGGAATGGGGAGCTGAAAAGCCTAAGCCAGATGCAGATGCAAACTGTTCTGCAGCAGCTGGAGCCAAAAAGCCTGAGCTAGGTGCAGACACAAACTGTTCTGCATCTGCTGGGGGCATAGGAAGTGTGGTAGGAGCAAGGAGGAGACATTCCAGAAGGGCTTGGAGAGAAAGGGACACTGCTTCAGTAGTTTGATGGAGTCCATGAGTTCAGCTGTGTGGGAAGTAAAGGAGACTTGGGTAAGTTGAACCTGTGACTCCAGGCACAGCAAACAACTCCAGGCATTGTCCTGGGGGCTTGAAGCATCAGAGGGGGGTGCTGGAGGGGTTGGCTGGGTCATAGGAGGAGCACAGAGGGTGCAAAGAAACTGGTGAAGGAGAGACCTTTTGAGAAACTGAGTAGAAGCTCAGGTAATCAAAAAAGGGGGCTCCCAGACCAAATTTAGAGACTTGTTCTGCTGTAAGGGCAAGCTCTGGAGGCTGTGGCTCAATCACACAACTGGCAAAGGGAAATCCAAAGTCTATTCAGTGCTGTACAGCATCTACTGAGATAACTACTCACCTGGCAAAGAGAAATCCAAAGAGAACAAGTCTGGGGATTCTCTAGGCCAAGTGGGATGCTTCAGAGGCTTCAGAAGCATGAGAAACAACTGTACAGTATGACAGAGAAAAAAGACAAAAGTGATGTGTCAGCAATTGGTCAGCAGTTACATAAGCTAGTAGCAGTGTCAAAGAGGCCACACTTGTCTGAATTACTGACAGAGAACTGGTGCAGCCTGAGGGCTGAAACTAGAACCAATAGATAGGAAAAAGGGAGGAGAATGAAGGAAAACTATAGGAAGGTAAATCAGACAAGAACTGGAGAAGGAGAAGGGGTTGTATGCATCCAGGAGTGTGGGGCATGGGATCTATGACTGGAGGGTTATTGAAGATCTGGTCTTTATATATGACAGCATCCAAGCTATCTTCAATGCATTGGAGTCAAAGGCATCTCTACTGAAGTGGATGTAGGTGAGACAGGACTGAAGGAAACACTCCCTGCTGGAGTGAGCACCCTTGTATGCATCCAGGAGTGTGGGGCATGGGATCTATAGCTGGAGGGTTATTGAAGATATGGGAGCAGTTACTGGAGCTGCTAGGGGTGGTTTTGCTACTAGAGGTGGTGCAGAGATAGGGGGTAGGCATTCTAGCAGTGCCTGGAGGGATTAGGAAATGTGATTGGTAGTCTAACAGAGAGTAGAGAGTTTGGTTGTGTGATGGGTGAGAAACAATTGAGTCAGTTGCACCTAGTTCTTTACAAATAGTAACTAATCACCTAGCAGAGGTGAATCTAAAGAAAATAAGTTTGAGGATTCCCACTGCTCAGTGCAGCACATCAGTGGGTGGTGGAGGCATGGGAATGACTGTACAGATGGCCAGAGCTAGCTCTAACCCTAGAGAGGTGCTTGACAAGGAACCATGGGAAATTCTGAGGGTCTCCAGAGATCTTTGGGGGTCTGGAACAAGTGGTGGAGATCACTACAGAGATCAGAAATGGAAGGCCCCTAATAGGCACTCTCCTCCATCTCCTACTTTTCAAAGCTCTCCTTTGCTCCATCATTTAAAATTTCACAGTACTGCTCTACATTCTGCTCTGCATTCATGATCTCCACCACCTCTACTGGCTTGCCTACCCCATTCCAACCCATACTGCCCCATACCATGAGATTATTCCCTCCTCTATATTTCACAGTAGGTGTAGTAGTTTAGTTTGAAATGCCTTCTCCTTGTAGCTTACACACATACTGCTTTCCATCTGACCCAATCCTGTTAAACTTTGTCCCATCTGTCCACAACACTCTTTTCTAGTCCTCCACAGTCCAGTTTCAATGCTCTTGAGCCCATTTAAGTCATAGATGCTGATGTCTAGCTTTGAGCATAGGAACTTTCCTCTTTGTAGCAGACCAATACCCCTCCTTCTTCAGCATATTCAAGACAGTCTGAGGAGAGACAGGGTTGGAAATAATGTTGTTGATAAAATTGGTGGCCTGAACAGCTGTATCAAGTATTCCAGTTGAGATTCATCAAACAATAGCCTGTCTATCATGTGGAGTAAGCTTAGCTGGATAGCCTCCAGGATGGTTTTCCCTGTCCACTTCCAACTCTCTACACTCTCTATCAATCCTCCCAACATTAGACTTCCTTATACCAGTTTTAGCCCCACTCTGATGCAGAGAATATCCTTGAGCAAGGAGAGAAGCAACAGTAGAGCATTGTGCAGGAGAAGTAGCTTTCATGATAGTGGTTGAAGGTCAAGATGTCATTCAACCAACTTGAACTAATACCAAATATAACCAAACATGGTCACATGACTCTGTTGATATTCCCACATGCAACTTACTCTTTATTTCTGACTAAAATCGGGATAAACCTGCAAAGTTGAAGATGCTCAAAAAACTATTCCAATGAGTGAATATGTTAAAATGGCTATTACTCTATCACTCTTTATTTGAATTGCCTAAACCAAAATGCAATTTGTAGTTATGATGCCATAGTATTTTACATGATTTAACCAGAATTTTAAATACTTCCAATCCTTCATGCCAATGTCATCTTTTAGAAATTGGGACATTTTTTTGAGCCACTGTAAAAGAATGTCTATGCTGTCCTAGCTGCACAGTTCCGAGTGCCCAACTAGTGCAAGGAGACAAGGAGTGTGGGTGCACCTAGGTGCACAAGAAAGCAAATCATAATATAACAAGTACTCATAACCTAGGGTGCCTAAGATCCCTGAGCTCCACCTGCCTCTGATTCTCTTGTCACATTGGTGGTTGCAATGTTAATCACAGTTCCAATTGATTTCACAGTTGGTAGAGCAAGAGAAGATGATGCCACAGTTGAACTTGATGTGATGTTAATTGCAGATCCAGACTGTTTGGGGTGACCCATAATGTCACTTTCACAGGT
The DNA here is from genome assembly GCA_018296165.2 of Termitomyces sp. T153. Lineage (NCBI taxonomy): Eukaryota > Fungi > Basidiomycota > Agaricomycetes > Agaricales > Lyophyllaceae > Termitomyces > Termitomyces sp. T153. The sequence continues at coordinate 43,700 of JACKQL020000176.1, read as the reverse complement.
CCTGACAATTCTGCCTTTGCTTACTCATCCCACCTCAAGTCTAACTCAAAATGTGTTCTGCTGCTGCTATCACCACTTGCCACATGAAACTGCCCAGGTGGGTGCTTCAAGTTATACTTGCACTAGTTTGAAATGGCAGAGGAGTGGAGTGACTGGAGAGCAGTGTGGTAGAAAGAGAGTGCTGTAAGCTGTATGCTTGCTATAGCAACAAGCTGTGAGTGGTACCTTATGTAGTCAACTCTGTAAGTGATTTTCCTCTTTTGTCTGATGCCCACTGATAATATTGTTTCTGGGCTCCTCTTTAGTTGTTGGATATCACTATAATTTAGTTCTTCTAGCTTGCCTGACAACCTCCTTTTCCTTCAGCACCCCCTTGTGATCAGATAATCACTAGCAATTTGGGTGCTGTGAAGAGAGTATGCCTTACACTGAAAAGTGATGAGGAGACACAGGGACAATGTAGTGATGTTTTAGGGGCCTGGTGGTTTTGGCAAGGCAGGCAAGGGGAAAGCCAAGGCAGTTGAATCAGAGGTAAGGTCTTCCTTATCTCATCACTAGCAGTTGTGTTGCTAACTTAGCACACAGGATTCTAAAGATGACAGCAATGTTGCTACAAGTCCTGTGGCATTTCCCAGCAAATGCAAAGAACCTAAGAAGAAAAAAGGAAAAGCTAGAGGATGTTGAGTGGAAATTTGATATAAATTTTTCTGGTGACACTTTTCATAGCAATGGTTGCTAATACTGGCAGATGTGGACCACCTTTTCCAATACCCCATCTAGGAGGATCCTATGTGCCCAAATCCAGTCTGCCCAATCATGGCAGTAAGGCTTTTATGGGAATAGGCAAAACCTTATGCAACACACCCCTCCACCCAGATGCTGGCTTGTTGGCCAGCCACTCCTCCCATCTTCTCCCAACTTCTGCCTCCACCTGGGACACCCCACCCTTGATACCACTAGGCACTCCTCCACCCCCTCCACAATTCATGCCTCCAGCTGAGCCAATAACTCCCACAACCTCTGCATCTCCAAAGTCCACTCTGTGGCTGTCTGTACAGTGACACTCTGCTCTTGCCATGCTGCATCTCTGTACCCCTGTGCAACATCCCTGTCCCTCTGCATTGCATCCCAGTCCTCACCCACCCTTCAATGCTCTTCCTCCCATGCTGCCAACAGCCTTGTCAACCCCTCCACTTGTCAGCACAAGAGTTGCATAGCCTGCCTAGGTATAGGGAGTATACAACAGTGTTGGACAAAGGTAGAGGATCAGGGATGATGGAGATTGGGATGAAAAGGAAGGTAGCAGTCTCTGCTGCTGCATGACAGGCATTCCTCAAGCAACAGGGGACAGTAATTCCTTGTTTTCCTCTAGTGACTGTTGCTAATGACCTTCTTAGTGTGACAACTGCTGGGCAATGAATGACCCAGAGTCCTGTTGGCACCTGACAGGGGCCCAGCCTATTATGGCTGCAATGCTATAAGAAAGGCTTTTCCTCTAAGAGGCACACTCTTTATTGGCAAGGCAGCAAATTAGTCACCAGATCACTAAGCAAGATCAAGCTTTTGATTGAGACAACTCTGGACACAGTAGCCTGTGACCTGACCTCTTTTCCCCAGTATGCATATGAACAATCTCACCTAACCTCAAGAAAGAGGCCTGTAGCTCTTGATTCATCCCAGACCCAACCTCACTTTGTTGAGCTAGGTCCTTGTATTTCAAACTCAATGCTAAGTCCCAGACCCAACCTCACTTTCTTTCATTGGTCATTGTATTTCAAACTCAATGCTAAGTCCCAGCCCCAACCTCACTGGTATATATCAGAAATGCTGAAAGCTATAAAAGTTAGTACTAACCAAGCAATTATTGAAACTGTCACACTTACATTTGTGACCCATTGAGAATATCTATACTACACTGTCTAGCTATATACATTAAGTGCTGAAGTTCATAGAAGTTAGCAATTTGTTGCTTGTATCCAGCAAAAGTTATACTTACATTTGTAAACCATTCAGTCTTTCTTGATGTGTTTTCTGGGTCCAAAACGACTTTGATACAATCTCCTGATGTGCACTGAGAAAGTACAACATAAAGTTTGCCATGTGCAAGAACTCCTGATCAAAGGTCCAATCCAACATGCTTGACTGATTGACCCTGAGACTTGTTGATTGTCATAGCAAAGGCCAATCAAACTGGGAATTGTCTCCTCCCCAATGGAATTGGCAAATCTTCTTTGGAAACATCCATATTGATTCTTGGAATCAAAACAATTGATCCTGCAAACTTGGCATCCCTACTGATGATCTGACATCTAAGAACTCTGGTGCTGATGTTGGTGACAATTATTCTTGTCCCATTGCAAAGTCCTTTGGTTGTATCCAGATTCCTGGGCAGCATGACAGGAACACCAATCTTCAGAGCCAATTTAGCCAAAGGCAAACTGCTGGCTCTGAGAGAGTGGAGGTATTCCATTAGATACAATCCTAGGCCATCAGGATTCCCATCATCAGATATAATAGTCTGCACTCTGCAAGATTTTCTCTTCTCCTGGACATTTCTGCAGAACTTCTGATTTGATATCCTCTACATCAGAGTCCTTGGCAGAAAGAATGGTATGGTCCAGATAATGTTGATCATCTTGATGGTGATCAATGTGGAGGATAAGTGGAAGAGATTGTTCCAGTGACAGAATTGTCATCACAGATCATGGTTTCTGGAAGTTGTACTGTTTCTCCAAGCCCCAGGTTGTTTCCAGCACCAACACACAATAACCAAGCTGCATGAGCAATGTTATCAGGAGTCTGATGCAATCTCATGTTTTGAACCAAGTAGTGGACTTGAATCTGATCCAAAAGTCTTCCCCTTTTGAGTGAAGCAGCAATTATCTGCTGCCTGAGTCCTTGTTGGATAACTGGGAGACTTTGCCAAAAATCTCCTCCAAACACCACAGTAACTCCACCAAAAGGAACATCCTTTTCCAGAATGTCTCTAAACTCTTGATTCACAGAGCCAATGGCATTTTTGTGTTGCATTGGGACTTCATCCCAGATGACAACTTTGGTCCAGAGTGAGAGTTGAGACTGTAAGGGGATGACCCTTCAGTGGGTAGTCCAACCCTATCTTGGGCTTAGCCCCATGGTACATTACCAGACCAGCTGCCTGATCTACTTCCTTTTCCTCTTTCATCTTGTTTAGTTAGCCCTTCGTGGTCATTGGACTCTATTTCTCCATTGACATATTCATAGTCATTACTGCTTAGCATCCCCAGGCCACTTACCACATATAGCATTAGTCATAGCATAGCCATGGATGTAGTATTTAAGCCAGTTGCAAGGATAGAATATCCTTTGACTGATCAATAGCAGTGTTCCCCAGGCTTATCCAGTGAACCAATTGTGAGAACCCCAGTGTTGCTACCTTGCTCAGCTCACTGTGCTTGCCCCTTGCCTGCCTCTCAGCTGCCATTCTGCTCCTTTGATGCTTGTTTGTTGCTTGTGCTTGCTTGCTCTAGCCAGGTTCATCTGTGGAGTGTTCATTCCCCTCACATCTTGATCAGTCCCTACATTGTCTGCACCTCTAGCCTACAACATCCAACCTAACACCTACTCTTGGCCTCAACATAACTTCTATGGACTCTATGCCAACTCTATCTGATGCTTTTGCTGACCCAGAATCTACTGTTGAGAGATTGCTAACTCTTGCCTCTAGGCTTGAGAGCAGACTAGTGGTGCTCAAGTCTAGTCATACACCTATGCCTGTTGCCACAGTTGCTTCTGCCCAAACAGCCTCACAGCCTAGTATGGGTGGCCATGCTGTTTCTTTGGGCTCTGCAAAACAGTCAGCTCCACCTGGGCAGCTGAAGCCCAAGTCCTCCACCAAACGCTCTACCATGCCCACCTCTCATATTCCCCAATGTGTAACATGTGCTACCTCTAATGCTCCCCTTGCCATCCCCTTTGCTTGGGACCTCCCTCCTATGGATGGCCACACCCCATGTTTTAAGTACGTAGTTGAACTCCCTGACTCTCTTGTTGCACATGTGGTTGGTGACCAGGGGCAGGGCCTTAAACAAGCCCTTGACATTTCTGGTGCCTGCTTGGCAGCCTTCACAGTTAGCTCAGCTGGAGGAGACCACCAGTTTGTCTCTATCCAGGGCTCTAATCAACAGATTGGAGAAGCCCTTGTGGTTATTGGAAAGTAGATAGCCAAGAAGCAAGTCCATGTACTGCAGAAGTAATACTCAGGCAATGTGGCACCAGCAGTTGCTGTGCTGGCACCTTTGGGATCCACTGCATTGTCCACCCCAACTTCTACCAGGCTAGGAGCACCTTTTTCTAGCACTCTGGCAGTAGCATTTACTACTGTTACCATGGCCCCTACCCCTTCTACCCAGCAACCCCCATCTCTCCTTCCAGGCTTGTCAATGTTGAGCATTCATGGGGGGGTCACACTGGCCTCTCCAATGGACATGACTTCTCCTATGACCCTCTCTACACCAGCACCTGAAGCATTGGCCCCAATCATACAATATGCCTTTGGACATTACTCCAGGGGGGCAGAACCAGCTATTGCACATTGTAGCCAGCCATATCAGGGATGGGGAAGAGCATCTGAATGCCATAGCTTTTTGTTAGGTTGACAAACCTTCAGGAGGGGGGGGGGTGATGTAAGGGGATGACCCTTCAGTGGGTAGTCCAACCCTATTTCAGGCTTAGCCCCATGGTATGTTACCAGACTGGCTGCCTAATCTACTTCCTATTCTCCTTTTGTCTTGTTTAGTCAGCCCTTTGTAGTCATCAGACTCTATTTCTCCAGTGATGTATTAATAGTCATTACTGCTTAGCATACCCAGGCTGCTTCCCACATATAGCATTAGTCATAGCATAGCCATGGATGTAGTATTTAAGCCAGTTGCAAGGATAGAATATCCTTTGACTGATCAATAGCAGTGTTCCCCAGGTCTATCCAGTGAACTGATTGTAAGGACCCTAGCATTGCTACCTTGCTCAGCTTGCTGCGCTTGCCCCTTGCCTGCCTCTCAGCTGCCATTCTGCTCCTTTGATGCTTGCTTGTTGCTTGTGCTTGCTCACTCTAGCTGGGTTTATCTGCAGAGTGTTTGTTCCCCTCACAGAGACAATTGAGTTCCTCTTTTGATATTGGCAATGGATGCATCCAGAGCAGGAATGGGGATTTTGAACCTTGAATCTGCAGTTCTACCACCCTCCAGCAATAAGGCAGCAATCTTAGATGATGCTACACATAATGCCACATCTCCATTGGACCAAACAGCAGAAGCCAAAATGTTGCAGATAAATGTTTTGCCACATCCATCTGCACTGTGAATGAATATCATCTTGCCCAAGTTGTTGTCCACAAAGTCCATAACTTCATTGAAGGCCCCCAGCTGTTTGTCATTAAACCTGTCCATGTTTTCATCCACTCCTCTCTTCAACTCCTCAACATCATAATCTGTTTCTTCTTGCAACAGTCTATTCCCTAAAATCATCATTTTAGCAGCATCAATATCATATCTGTATACAATGGCCAACTTACCTGGAACTACATTCCAAACTTGTTGAGGTTCTGGCATGGTGGCAAAGTCTTGAAGAGTCTTGCCAAAATTCTTCAGGTTATCATTGATCAGATAAAGGCCATAGTCTCAGACATCTTCATCAGTAAAGACTCTGTCCCTGTACTGCCTGATATTCTCCAATCTGTGTTGAGAATCATCACAAATGGAGTGCTTGAATTTGTCCCATAGAGCCTCTAGAGTGGTAGGTGCACAGTGGAATAGAATAGTACAAAAGAGCTGTCTGAGAGCTGATCCTGATTGGATTGGAGCAGCTTCAGGAAGACATTGCCTCCATTCTGCATCATCTTCCAAAAGACCAAGGGTCTTGCATGCCTCCTTGTAAATAGGATAGGTGCAGCCATTGACTGTCCTGAGATCAGTCCATGATGTTGCATTGGTCACAACTATCAGGAGCATTCTGAGGTAGAACCTTTCTCCCTGTTTTGGTGAAGCAAAGTACATCCTCCCAATAGCTGTTCCTCTTTGCCTCTCCATTCAAGTCTTTTTGGAAGCTTCATAGACAAACTTTGTTGGAAAGCTCTGATAGGTGGTGTTGTTATTAGAAAATCTGGTATTGGCTTCAAACCAAGCAGTGAGTGCAGTCTTGTTTGCATCAGGCCTGGTAGCTGCCATCTCCAAAAGCTCATTATCCTGAAAGTAGACTTCATGTTGGCCCTCCAAATGCACAGGTAATCAATATACAGGGGGATGTTCTCCATGCATGTTAAATTCAAAGATGTGCCAACATGATTCAGCTGCAGAGATGTATCTGGCATCCAAGTGTTCCTTGATTTCATCCCTCTGCTCTCCAGCAATCTCCAAAGTTGTCCTATCATGGCCTTTGTAGATGTACTTGTGAATGTACTTGATGGCTTCCACTGAAGCACAGACCTCCACATTGATGTGACATTTGTACTTGGCTGAGAGATAAGGGTTGTATGGGACAACATCACAATTGTCATGACAATGACCATTCTTTTCAAAGAAGTGCCCATTGTCAGGCCTGGCATATTGATGATAGCCATTATCCCCATATTGAGTAGCCTCTTGAAATTCCTTTGGGTATTTTTTGGAACATTTGCCATCTACCATGCACTTAGCATTGGGTTTGGCAGCTCCACATGGACCATGGACCATGTTGGTAGTAACAACCTGACAACAAAGATAAGTTACTGAATCCAGAATTTAAACAAAGCCAATACCTGATACAATTGAGGCTGAGCAACTGGATCTGGAATTTGGGCAGAGACAATGGAATCCACATCAGGTGCATCCTTGATCCTGAGATGATGGTGGAAAAAGATCAAGATGTGCATGTGTGGAAGTCCTCTCTTTTGGAATTTAATGATATGAACATAAGCCACACAGCTGCCAAAGAGACCTTCCTTGATCTCCTTCACCACAGCATTTTTCTTGAGTTCAAAAACTCTGGCAGCAATATCTGGTTGATCAGCAGCTGTTTGCTCCTTCCCATTGACTGCAGGTTCCTTCAAGAGAGCTTCTTCAATTTCTGACCACTTTGGGTTGGCAGTCATAGTCAAGAAGAGATCAGGTTTTCCAAAATGCCTGAAAATAGCCATGGAGTCCTGGAATAATTGCTGCATTTGTTGTTCACTTCCAGTATGAGAGGAAGGAAGGATAACACAATGGCTTTGTGGGGTAACCTCTTCATCTCCAGCAGCAGCATCCACCACTCCTTGATAGACTTCAGTTCTGATCTTCTTCTGATTATGCTGAACCCAATTCAACTTTGTTTGCTCAGTTGAAGCCCATGCATCAACATATTGCTGAAATAGCCTCCCACTCCAGAGTAGAGCAGCATTAAATTCCGGAGTTCTTTGTTGAAGCCTATATGCATAGTATGAGGTTTCAGAAACCTTATTTGTTCTTTGTTGCTCTTTTGTTCCATGTCTAGCAAGAACATTGACATGGTATCCAGGCTCTCCAATGGGAAGATGATTGTGTAGTGCAATGGAGTGTAATATGGATGTAGATGGCTAATCTGCTTCAATTCCTCTCCATGCAAGTGCAAGACTATATCAGATTGATTTGATCACTCCTCTGAGCCATATCCTGGAATTACAGCTGCAACTCCCTCCTGTTCATTGGGGTCATTATATGTCAAGGATCTCCAAAATCAGCTGTAAGCTTGACAGAAAGCCTTTGTGGTTGGCCATCTGGAACTTCTCCTATAATTTGCCTGGCCTGCTTGTATAAGCCAATGAAGGGATTGACTCTAGCAAGCATATCTTGCAAAGAAGCCATTATCTGAGGATCAAGCCTGGGATGTGGTCATAAAAGTAGTGTTGTGCATATACAGGATGATTGCCTTCAATAGGAAGCAAGGCACCTGTCAAATGATGTAGTTCTCCATTGATCCTAAAGCTGTATGGTCCAGGTCCATTGGTAATAGCATGGTCAATTTTGACTCCCAGAGATGTGAATGCAAAGGCTGCATTATATTGACAGATAGATGTTTTAAAAGTGTCAGAGAGAGCATGGTGGCCATGGAGTAGGTTAAGTAAATCTGCTGGAGCATCTTGAAGCCTGGGCAAATTCACTTGGCCTTGTAAGCAGCACATGCCAAATTTTGGATTATTTCTGGTAGACTGGGTGAGCTTTTCAGCATCAAAATGTAGAGCTTGGCAGTGTGGACATATGACAGTCATAGGACCAAGATAATGTGGTGCCATCAAATAAGGTTGTCTTCCTCTTGGAATAGGCTGAACAGGACCAAGCTGTGGTGGAATAGGAAGTCCAAGGGGAGGCTGCTCAGCAGTATTTTGTAGTCCTGCTGGATGATTGGGTAGGGCAGGGTCCAAGTCTTCTGCAGGTCTTTGTTGAATAGGATCAACATATTCCAAGTCATCATCAGAAGGTAGGTCATCCTGAGGATCTAATGGATCATTTAATTGCTCTGCTGGTCGATGTCTAGCAGGATCAACATATTCCAATTCATCATCAGAAGGTATATCATCCTGGGGACCCAATGGATCATCAAGGGGAGGATCAAATTGCTCTGCTGGTTGATGTTCTGCAGGATCAACATATTTCAAATCATCATCAGAAGGTATGTCATTCTGAATACCTAAACCATTGAAGTCCTCTTCCAGATTAGCTACATGTTGCTCTTCCCAGCCTTGAAAGATTCCTTGAGCCATAGTGGCATTCAGATGCCTATGTTCAGGATTCAAATCTATATGCTTTTCAACTTTATTAGTGAAAGTACCATTTAAATCTCTCTTGAGCTAACCTCTGGCATAAATTGCTCTTCTTCCTCTCTTTCTCTCTCCTGGCTCAGAATAGCCAAAGCTTGTTGTTACCTCTCCTGCTCTTCAGCTATAGCAATTTGTCTGAGCTTTTGTTGCTCTTGCAGCACTGCAAGTGCCTCCTCTTGCTGCCTCTTCTGCTCTTCAGCCAGAGCAATATGTCTCAGCCTTTGTTGCTCTTGGAAGGCTGCTAGTGCTTGCTGCTGTTCCCTCTGTTTCAGCCTTTGTTGCTCTTCAAATAGAGCTAGTGTGTGAGGGGGAGGTGGTATCATCATGGGCATATGTTCTGGTGCAGGAGCTTTTATAGCAGCAGGCAGAGGAGGCACCAATCTAGGTAAGAGATTCTGTAAAGGGGCATTCCATCCTGCAAGTAAAACAGTTTCAGGAATGACCATAGAAAATGGATCATGAGCAGGTGCTAGCTGCCTAATAGGTCTTCCTGAAAAGCCAGAAGTGGTAGCTATAGATTGGTGATTAAGCCTCAATCCCTAGATCCTATATCTCTAGATCCTACAGATTGATTGTTACACCCAGTTCCCATACCTCCAGATCCCATAGATTGATTGTTACCCCCAGTTCCCATACCTCCAGGCCCCAATTGAAGTTGTGGGACAACTACAATATTGATCTGTTCCAAAGATCTATTGGTTCTATTTGCACAACAATCATCAGAATCTGTCATTTAATGTCCATTATTTGGTCATGGTTGTGTCAAAAAACACCTGAGGCATGAAAAACAGTGTCCAATAGATTGCATTTGGCCTTTTTCATCCCTGCAGACTATCTGGCACCTTTCATACATAGTCAAATGATAGTATACATTTATTAAAGCTGTATATTGTCCATCATGTGAGGTGCAGATAAGGGGGGGGGGCAGGAGAGGACATGATTGTGTACATATAAGAATCATCAGTGTCTTCATCCCTTATCTCCTCATCACTCATATGTTCCATGTATGGAAGTCCTGTGACAGTTTTTGGTTTGGCTACTAAGGCCATTGCAGAGGTAAGTGTCTTTGTAGTTTTTGGGTCAGGCCATGAGTTTGAGGCCTTCATAGGGCAAGTGTCTGGGTTTCCTGGGTGATTGCAGTAGAAGGTATGGCATCACATGCAGCCTTGGTGTTTGGAGAGTAGCTTCTTCTCTTTGTTGATGAGTTTTGACAGCATGATTTGAGGGGTTGTGGTCCCCAAGACATTTGGAGAGGTGCTGCTGGCATGGGACAATGGCTCAGAAATTCATTCAATCAACAGTTTGCATTTCACAACCTTGTGTCTGTGCTTGATCCTCTGCTAACTCCTCATCTAGCTCAGTGACCTCAGTAATCCACTCCACAAGCTCCATGGTACCCCTCAGTTTCCTTGCATTGACTCTCCACTGTGAATCAGAACACACGTGCAATTTGAAGTGGGCTTTGATTGTAAGGTCAGTCAATGCATGTTCTGATCCTGTGTTCTTGAGTCAGGCATTGAGGTTTTGAATATAGACATTCCAGTTGGTGAAGGACATGCCTTCCTGGAAGGAGGTGAAGATTGAATCTCGCACCTTGGGTTGCCAATCATGTGGCAGTGCAAATCTCTGGAACTCCTCGAGGTATTTGTCGAGAGTCATGGCATCAATGCGTGACTGGTTGGTATGGTACCAAGCCACAAAGTGAGGTTTGAGCATCCTGTCAGCCACAAAAGCTACAATCTTATCTGATCTCTTTCTTGAGTGCTTCTTGTATTGGTGGCATGCGATTGACCATTGTTGGAAAATGTTATTGTCCATGCGGCCCTGGGTGAGCATGGGGCAGTCTTTCAGCTTTGCCACCTTTACTTTGGCAAGGAGGCATTGTTTGTCTGTGTCGACATGAAACAGAAGTGTTGAAGACATTATATGATGATTTTGATTGGCAGTGATATGCAATAAGCAATAGGCGCCGAGTAACCTGGTTACAGGGTTGTTTTAATGGGTAGGGGCGAAGTCATCCGAAGATGACGATGACCTGGAGTCACTGGCAGTGGGGCTGGGTGATACCGCTAGGTGGAGAGCAGCCAATGTCTCAGCTTCACTGGTGGTGGGGGATGACTCCTCTTTCAGTTCCTTCTTTGGTGGAGGAGAGCTTGAAGGTGAGGGAGTGGATGGAAGCGTGCCCGGCAAGGCTATAGGAGGTTGTTGCTGCTTTGACGCTTGTCTAGTGGTCGCGGGGGTAGGCGTAGACGGTGGGCGACGACTATAAGACAGTTTGGAAAATTTTTTATCATTGTCAAAAAAAAAGTGAAAGACTGCTAGTATACAGCCTCACTATGATTTTAATGACAGGATAAAAATTCCCTTCGTTTGCCAGTAGTTAGAATACAAAAATATATGTGCGTAATTGTCTCATGTTACTCACCTTCGTTTGCCAATAGTTAGAATGAGCAAACGAAGGTGAGAAGGAAAACCTTTTTGGGACGGCCCTCATGTGAGTGTGTCGCAACGATCGTTGATGTGCCGCCTTGTGTGACGCAGGGGTGAGACTTGCGTCATTGAACGTCGTAAGTTGTCGTCAAGCTTACACTAATACACTTTCTGTTAGGAATATATGTATAACCCCTTTCTAGAGAAGAAACACTTGAGTGAGTTCTCAAGCTTTGTTCCAGGACTCATCACACACACACGCATCTTAAAGAAACAATATAACAACAGCAAAGCATGCATGTGTACAAATATATAAGTTAAAAACATGAAGGTATGGAGGCAATTGGTAAGGAAAGGCAAGGCGAGAGGTAAGGGATTCGCATATACATGTGAATCTCTACAGCAAAGAAGTGGATGATGTATGGCTGATAAGAATTGAGAAGGGGGAGAATGATAACGAGAATGGAATTGAGAAATGGAAATGGAGAATAACGACGGAATGAGTGACATGAACGAGGGCACGAAGGCAGCCAGATTGGGGATTTTCGTGCATTAAAAGGTCGGATGTTGATATGGACAAGTGTTCACGGCAGAGGGGCAGGTCCCATCGAGTTTTTGCACGTCATTCAGCCTTGGTTTGACGTACACGACCAGCTCCATCTACCATCTGCCATCTCATGGCTTTTCAATTCATCCTGCCCGGCCCTCCTCTCCCTCTACCCCCTGCCCATCAACAAGACCCTCTCCCAACACTCACCGCCTCTCATTAGCCGGAATACTATCATACGTCGGCGGAATCTCCTCCGCCACCTCCTCATGCACCTCCTGAACAACCCGTCCCCCATCCCTATGCACAATGAGCGGTCTCCCCGCTCCCGCTCCATTTCTCCCCGCCCCACTCCCACCCACCCCATCAGAATCAGGATTCGCCAACGACATCCCACCCCTCACACTAGCCCCAAATGCCTCACGCTCTTTTGCAATCACACTCGCAGTCCTTGTTCCCGAGACCGAGTTCGAGAGGGCCATCCCATGGCTCGATACACTCGCGGCTCACTGTGCAGCAGCCCCTGCCCCGGCAGAGACGGGGTATGCATTCAAGTTGGGGTATGCACCAATGTTCTGTGCATACGCGCTTCCGGCCTCCAAGCTCGACATGGGGCTTGCAGATGGATTGGGGAAATACGCGGATCCAGACCCCAAACCTGGGTCAGAGGGCCTCATGCTTGGCGTGTATGATCCATGCCTGTTCCTGTTCCCATGACCATGCTGACTCTGGCTCATAACATACGCAGTGCCTACGCCCGCTGCACCCACACCCGCAACCATGCCTAGATCCGCAGTCCTCAACTCCTGCTGCCATTCATGCTCCGGCATGTATTGGAACGGCGTGACAACGCCACCGACACCCGTTCCCAGTCACCCGCCCATGCCATCGTCGCCGTCTCGGGGAGAGAGATGTGAGGTGCAGTGGGAACGACGTGTGCGGGGTCAAAGTTCCATTGAAGAGGTATTTTTTGCAGTTGCGGCGGTGTCTGCGGATTAGAAGGATGGTTAGGAGCATGAGGATGGTGAGGCCGACTACACCTGTGAGTCATATAAGTAGGAGAAGGATCAGAATCTGTTTGAGGGGCGCAGGGTTTCGGGAGGAGAGGACAGAGAGCTGGTTGAAGAGGTTTCGCTCGAGCTTGTGGTCGCAGTTGAAGTGGGTGGCGTCAAGTTGCTCGTGCTAGAAGGAGGAGCAACGCTGGACGTCGTCGTTTTTGTAGAAGTGAGAATAGAGTCAGAAGTCTAAATCTGCGAGACGGGTGGGAGGGGGACAGAAAGAGAGAAGACAAAGACAAAGACGATATTAGAATTGAAAGATGAGAGCACCTTGATGGGACAAGGCCAGCAGACTGAGACGAGCTCAAGAGATCTCAGTAGATGAAGAGGATGGACTTGAACTCATGGCTGCACTTGCTCGCGCTGGAAGGTCGAGAACTTTAAGATTTTGATATAAGAAAAAGGCACAAGCCGTTGTCGCACTGATCGCAGATTTTCTCAAGCTCACAGTATAATACGGGCTCCACATTTCAGTGTCATTGTGCAACAAGAATGGATAGAACACGAATCAAAGCCAAGTAGCGGGTCGCGTTTCCCCGCTACGGAGTTCGAATGACCGGCAGTTGCCAGGGCTTCGTCACCTCTGGAGAGCAACGAGTTGTAACGTGGTTTGTTATAATGGGACAGGGTAGTCCAATCTGGCTTTCTCGTTGTGCAATTTCATTCGGCGTTTTCCATTCAGAACCGTTACAGAAGTCTGGTAACTGCGTATATATGTTACGTCTCGCATCGTGTTCATGTTCAGGCTCACTCTATACTTCTTTTCATCGCTCAAGCTCGCCTACCTCCACCACCAGAACTTTGACCTATGACACCTTCCGATTGACTTCAAGTTTGGCTCTGTCCGATCTTGTTTCAAACACCTGATAGTGGCTGAAACGTACTTTTCTTCTCACTCGAGATACAAGGTTATTATCCTCATATCAATCCGCTCCGTCATCGCACTCCCACCGCCCCTCCCAGAAGAATGTTGGTAGGATCTCCTCCACATGCACCTTTCTGACAACTCATTCAGTACTGTGGCTGAAGACACTCGCGGCTCGCTGGACTGTTGCCCTGTGCATATGCGCTACCACCCTTCAAGCTCGATACGGCTTTGCGAATGGGCTGGAGGTATGATGGGCTGGAGGTATGGTGATACAGACCCAAACCGGGTTGGAGGAGTTCATACTTGGGGTGTATGTTATCTGTGCCCGTGTTGACTGCGCTTTCGCCCATACTAACCGATTCATCGTGTATGTCCCCAGCTGACATCCGCAGTCCTCAGCCCCTGCCCATTTGGCACTCCGGCACATACTCGAATCGCCGCGGCGCCTGGACTGGGCTGCCCATCCATGTATTGTCGCCGTCGTCACCGTCTCCATGATCGGATGAGGGGATATGCGGTGTGGTTAGGGGAACGACGTGTGCGAGGTCATCAAAGTTGCTGTCGAAGACGCATTTTTCGCGGTGGTGGGTATAAGTGTGAGGAGAGTGAGGAGGGCGAGGCCGACTATTCCTGCAAAGAAGAGAATGGGGGATCAGTATGTGTGAAAGGTGGAGGAGAGGAGATGGCAAACCATTGACGATGGTCGACAAGCGTTGGAGGCAGGACTTTTTATGTCTGGATGACACTAGTGAATACTTGTCCAGTGTGTACTTCGAGTTTGAAAATTCTTGAAGTTGATGGGGCGCAGGAACTATGTCTGAACTGTTCGAGTACGATGGGGATGTCAGAGAATTATAAGGTCAAAGAGGCAGAGACAGATCGTTGAAGAACTTTTCGACGGTGAAGAGGATAGACTCGGGCTCATGGCTATGATTTAAGTGGATTTCAAGAGCGGACGTTGTTGTAGCTGCAGAAATAACAATGAAATCGATAGGTAACACTGCACGAAAAATCAGCCAGACTCAAAAAGTCCTGGAAGAAGTCGTTCTAGATCAGAAGTCAGATGGATTGATGTAATGAAGAACATGCCTAACGATTCACATCGTCGACGCCTCGGTACTATAGTGGATGTGGAGGACGTCGAAGGAGTGCTTCAAGCTGCATGACAAGCTAGCAGGACTTGTAGAACGCTGAAGAAAACTATGGTGAGGAGCGAACCTCGGGATGGGTGGGATTGTGAAATATCGCTGTAGAAAAAGAAAGTCAGGCGCAGGTGCAACGAAGACGTTGGACACATTCAACAGATAGTGATAAGGGTAAGAAAGCCATGGCACGTGGACGTATCGAGACATCATAAGCTCAAGCGCCGACCAAGAACCGCATTGCAAACTATATAGCCAAGCATGTGCATTTCGGGGATCATCTCTCACATTCCGCTCGCCATCCTAGCCTTCACTTCACGAAGTCCGTAATACAGATTTGTCTCCGTCCCATTTATTATGTTTTCCTACTGGATAAACACGTCAAGAGTCAAGTTATTTTCTGCAGAAAGACTCTTGGCAATGAGTTAGCACTGGGTGCACCTTTGTCGTCTCCACGCCGAGTTCTTATGTTTCGAAACACTCGTGAGGCCACAGCGGGCCATCCTTTGTGACTCTTCCAAGTGTTTCGCATTGTCTGACACCATGTTACTTATGATCTGGATCCGCCGGTCCGATAAGCAATCTTGAATGGTGTCTGACCATGTTCGAGGTTTTGTGAACTGCGATCGAAAGGCGTAAGCGCTACTAGATGTGGGTGGGTGGGTGATATGACAACTAAGCAGACTTAGCGAAGAGCTTTGGAAGGTGCACTTTCCTCCTTATAAATCCCACGAGTAATCTACGTCCGAGGCCGACGTTTTGAAGATGGGTCGGCCATGTCCCTGCTTGAATCAGGTATATATCCCCGAGGTGCATCTAGAAGAAAGGTGAGTGTTCTTTATATAAAGGGATACTGGACCTCTGTGCTCATTGCACTGTGCGCCACAGAAGACAACAGGCCGCAACATGTCCAGCTAGGATATTTGGGAAAGAAAGAGCCATCGATGCGGTCCATCCAACCACAGCACGGCGACGGCATCGACGAGAACAAAAAACCAGGTCCATCAGACCGCCATGTCAGTACTAGTTTGGTTGTTTAGTCCGTGTACCAAATCAAATCTACGGTCCACAATAACCACAGCACAGAGTTCAGCAGGTAGAGTGGCGTCGATAATGCTTTGCAAACTCTATCTGACCATCGATCACGCCTTGCAAACTCAATATTCATGGTTACTGAGAAAAAGTATGATGAGAAAAATTGATCTGAGAAGAGGAGTCCGACAATGATACAAGACTTCTCAGGCCTCGTGCATCAACAGATAGAAGCACCATCTCCACAGCAATTCCGTAACCGTGGAACGGCATGGAATCTTGTCGAACAATAGGACATCACAATCAAGCGTGAGATAACTTGACATCCTATCATTGGAACGGACTCCAACGGCTCTCTCACATACCACCATGTCCAATCCTCAGAAATCCAAGCGTCGTGCTCTTAAGAAAATGCTTCATAGTGTTGCAGACCGGTTCTCTGCTGCAAGTCGTACTCCAATGCCTCTCCCTCCGCGAGGCAGCAATGCCAATGTGCACGATATAGGATCAAATGGGACGCGAGTATTGGACGCCAGAGCGTCTAACGCAACTGCATTCACCGACTCGTCTCCTGGGTTTGAATCGGGAAACAGTGCCAGCAGCCAACCTCCCGTTGTATTAAGCCCAACAATCGGTCATGGTGAGCACATTCAAACTTCACGACCGTGGATTAAATTTGAGCATGTTCCATTGCGCACAAAGCAGATGCTCAGGTAGGCGTGAGGGATCATGCCGAACCGGGTAACTATAACAATATCATCCATTGTGCAACTGTTTTGATGCCTTCACAGGATCGGGAGGAATCAGAGTAGATGTACCTCAGATAAATTTGACTCCCACTGACAATGGACAAGGTAAGGAAGCCAGTATCGAGTAGTCAATGTGAAACATGATTTTTCTTTCAGATCATCTTGCAAAATCCGCTTGGCATGGCATGCAGATGGTGCTCAAGAAGGTTGAGAAGGTGCTGGAAGGCACCCCTCTCAGGACACCTATTGCTGCTGTCAATGTTCTCATTGACCTTGGAAATGTATGCCCTCATCACCTTCTTTGTCTGCTTTCTACAATCTAACATCAACTCTAGGCCTTTTCTGGAAACAAAGATGCACTGCAGGATCTCTTTACTCAGACTGCAAGACGTCTTGAAGTTGTCAACTCAGGATTGATGGAAATAGATAACAAAGAAACCAAGTTCAGAGCAATAAGTGAGGAATTTGTACAGTGAGCATAGCATTTATGCTAGAACGTTGAATTTCTGATGATGTGTAGGTCACTCATCAAGAAGATTCTTGAGCTGAAGGCAATGTCTGAGACATCAACATGGAAAAAGATCTTGGAAAATGAACAAGACAATGTCAAGGTTCAAAGGATATTCAAACAGATTGACAAGGAGACGGAGAATTTCATTGTATGTGACTTATACAGTGTGCAGTGTAGAAGTGCTGACAATGGAATACTCTGTTAGCTTCAAATGAACTTCAACATTGACAGAAATATAGGTTCTTTGCATGATTTTGTTTCTGTATGTTCCTCTAATGATTTGATCAGTGTCTTGCTCATTTCTAACCTAGCGGCTTGAACTGCACAATTTGCATCACTCTAATAGAGCACCATATGATGCTATTCTCACTGATGCTACTGTAGTTCGTGTACCCTGTATTGAGGGAACACGTGTAAAAATACTCAAACAGCTATATGAGTGGGCAGAGGATTCTTCACCCACCAGCCCACAGGTCTTCTGGATAAATGGTCCAGCTGGATCTGGAAAGTCAACTATTGCCTGCTCAGTAGCAGAACACTTTGATGATAATAACAAAGGGTTAAATATCTTGCAGGCCTCTTTCTTTTGTTCTCGACAGTTTGAAGACACAAGAAGCAGGGCCAACATCATTCCTACATTGGTCTATCAGCTTGCTCATCATTCCAAGTCATTTTTACAGTCTCTTTGTGCTGTGAACAAGCTTGACTCAGTTAACAAACTGGGTAAACAGATGAATGACCTCTTAGTTGAACCTTGGCAGCTCTCTACTAGCACAGAATCTAGAACTCTACCTCCATATCTGGTGGTTATTGATGCCTTGGATGAGATTGATGGTCATGGAGGCTCAGAATTCTTGCAAGAACTCCTTTTGACCATTGAGAAGGGTGCCTTGCATGGTCTCAAATTTCTTGTCACAAGCCGGCCAGATCCTAACATAGTTCAACTTTGCAAATCCCTTTCATCTGATGCTGTCTGTCATCTCTATGATGTGGATACAGATGAAGTGAATGAAGATATTCTGATATATCTCAAGGATAAGCTTCCTGCATTGGAGAATGAAATTGAACTTGTCAGCCTCATGCAACAGGCAAATGGCCTTTTTATATATGCATCAACAGCAGTAAAATACATAAGTCCTAGAAGAGATTTGACAATTAAAAACCAAAAAAATAGAATGAAGCAGCTGTTGGACAGTTCTCTTAGTCAGCAACCTCATCATCCTGTAAAAGCAACTTTACAAATTGATATGCTGTACAGTCAGATTCTCTATGAGGCATTTGCAAAACTTGAGAAAGATGAAATTCAAGCTCGCCTAGTTATTCTTTGGAATTTCCTCTGTGCAGAGGAGCGTATATCTCCTATTATAGCTGCAAGACTTGCAGGTTCTGATAATGAGGATGATCAGAAGGACATGGAGGAATGTGCAGAATACTTGATAGACAGTCTCCATGCTGTTCTTTATGCTAAAGAAGGCAAGGTCTTCTGGTACCATGCTTCATTTCCAGATTTTATTTTTACACCAGAACGCTTCAATACAACCAGTTCCATCATATCTAGCTTGTTCTGTAACATGGGTAGACACCACAGCGTTTTGGCTCATCAATGTTTCCAAATAATGAAGTCAGAGCTTTGCTTTAATATTTGTGGTCATCCATCATCATTCCTTCTTGATGAAGATGTACCTGAACTTGTAAATGAGGACAAGATCTCTAAAACTCTGAAGTACTGTTGTGTATATTGGAGCAGTCACTGGTCTGGTTGCATAGCCCAGGCTCAAGACATGCATGATCAAATCAATATTTTGTATGATGATTTACAGGATTTTCTCTTGCTTAAGATTCTGTTCTGGATAGAGGCTATGAATTTGCTTCAATGTGCACAAAAATGCAACTACATGTTGCAGCAAGTGAGGAAGTGCATTGAAGCAACAAGTCCTGATACTCTTGGAAGAGTATGGATGAATAATGACAAGCAGCAGAATAGTCTCATTAATAATACTACTGAAGCAGCAAATTTTGCAATGTATTTCTCAAACAGCCCAACATGTTTATCAACACCACATCTATATATATCAGTATTACCAACTTGGCATCATAGTGCTATTTCACAGAAGTGGAAGGAGCAATTTACTTCAGTTCCAGCTATTAAAGGGTCCAGAGGCCAGATAGGATTGATTAGTGAGATCAGGCAAAAGGCTGAAGTCATGTCTGTTGCATTTTCTCCTGATGGCACACACATTGTCTCTGGCTCTTGGGACAAGACTATCTATGTGTGGGATTCTGCAACTAGAGCTGAGCTGTTGCATCTGACTGGCCATACAAGTGATGTTAATTCTGTTGCATTTTCTCCTGATGGCACACACATTGTCTCTGCATCTTTGGATGGCACTATCTGTGTGTGGGATTCCTCAACTGGAGCTGGGCTGCTTCAGCTGACTGGCCATAAAGAGTGTGTCAATTCTGTTGCATTTTCTTCTGATGGCACACACATTGCCTCTGGCTCTTGGGACAAGACTATCTGTGTGTGGGATTCCTCAACTGGAGCTGAGCTACTGCAGCTCACTGGACATACAGATTGTGTCAATTCTGTTGCATTTTCTCCTGATGGCACACACATTGTCTCTGGCTCCCAGGACAAAACAATCTCCATGTGGGATTCCTCAACGTGCTAACACCACCCAACAACACAACCCAAACACCCCCAACAACACACAACCCAACTGACGAGCTGCTGCAGCTTACTGGCCATAAAGAGCGTATAAATTCTGTTGCATTTTCTCCTGATGGCACACACATTGTCTCTGGCTCACAGGACAAAACTATCCACATGTGGGATTCCTCAACTGGAGCTGAGCTGCTTCAGCTCACTGGCCATGAAGATGGTGTAAACTCTGTTGCATTTTCTCCTGATGGCACACACATTGCCTCTGGCTCTTGGGACAAGACTATCTGTGTGTGGGATTCCTCAACTGGAGCTAAGGTGCTGCAGCTCACTGGCCATACAGAGTGTGTCAATTCTGTTGCATTTTCTCCTGATGGCACACACATTGTCTCTGGATCTATGGACCACACTATCTATGTGTGGAATTCCTCAACTGGAGCTAAGCAACTGCAGCTGACTGGCCATACAAGTGCTGTCTATTCTGTTGCATTTTCTCCTGATGGCACACACATTGTCTCTGGCTCTGAGGACAACACTATCCATGTGTGGGATTGTTCAACTGGTGCTGAGGTGCTGCACTTGACTGGCCATAAAAGTGTTATCTCTTCTGTTGCATTTTCTCCTGATGGCAAACACATTGTCTCTGGCGCATGCAACAACACCATTCGTGTGTGGGATTCCTCAACTGGTGCTGAGGTGCTGCAGCTTACTGGCCATACAATTGATGTCTGTTCTGTTGCATTTTCTCCTGATGGCACACACATTGTCTCTGGCTCATGGGACAGCACTATCTGTGTGTGGGATTTCTCAACTGATACTGAGCTGCTGCACCTGACTGGCCATACAAGTTGTGTCTGTTCTGTTGCATTTTCCCCTGATGGCACACACATTGCCTCTGGCTCATGGGACAACACTATCCATGTGTGGGATTGCTCAACTGGTGCTGAGGTGCTGCAGCTCACTGGCAATACAGCTGATGTCAATTCTGTTGCATTTTCTCCTGATGGCAAACACATTGTCTCTGGCTCATGGGACAAGACTATCTGTGTGTGGGACTCCTCAAGTGGAGCTCAGCTGCTGCAGCTGACTGGCCATACAAGTGCTGTCTATTCTGTTGCATTTTCTCCTGATGGCACACACATTGTCTCTGGTTCTTTGGACAATGCTATCCAGGTGTGGAATTTCTCACCTGGAGCTGATCTGCTGCACCTGACTGACCATACAGCTGATGTCAATTCTATTGCACTTTCCACTGATGCCCCACACACTGGCTCAGGAGACACTATGGTGCATATCTCCAATGTTCCACATAATCCTGAGCACCCACCAACTGTCTTAACTGATCCTCACAATGTATCTCCACTTGCTCAACAAGGTGTCTCCACAGACATTTTGACTACTAGGCTTCTCAATTCCCATTGGTACTCCACCAGAGATGGTTGGCTCAATTTGACAAATACTAACCAACATTTGATGTGGGTTCCTTCAGATATTTTACAAGTTCTACGCCACCCCAATAATTGCCTGATTATATCCAAGCATGGTGATTTATCACTGGATTTTTCACAAGCAAAGTTGGGAACTGAGTGGGTACAATGTTATACTGGTCCACCATCTCATAATCATGAATAAACATGAAATTCAAGAACTGTATGTGCTCTAAGTCATTTTTGTTCAAATGATCATTCATCTCACACTCAATATCAGTCTTGACCACCCTTTGATCTGCCTTTGTCTGATATACTGAATCTATATAGAATCAATGACTGTTTTCTTTTATTTGCTTGTTCTCATTGATATCAAATTCATTTCTTTGTCATGATTAAAAGTTATTAGTTGAACCCTCAATCATGCCTTTGAGATGCCAGCTTTGACATATTTATGCTAAGCTCTAAGTTATGTAAGCAGCCCAAGGTGGTGGACTGACACAAAGAAAGGATTTAGATTGGATTTGTCCTGAATATAGCAGATATCTTTCCTGGTGCACAACAAATCAATGATCAAACTTCTTATAACTGTCAGGACTGAGATGACTGAGTGCAGTAAGTAATGGTATAACAAGAGGGTAGGTTTAAAGTCTAACATAGGGTCAGGCTGTAGAACAATACAAGTGATAAGTTCTCAAGTCAGACTTGACACTGTAGATGCCTTTTATATTAATTTAACTTGTAGAAAAATATAAGTGATAAGTTGTATGAGAAAGAGTAAAGATATAGGTAATGATGAATGTATGTATATCAATCAATGGAAATAGGCTCTTGATAATCAAAAAAAAATTGCTGGGAAAATCAGTCAAAGGAATAGTGTAGCACATTTCTCCCTCCAATTTCACCAATGGAAACAGGTTCCAGTGCCAACTTAGTGTGTATACATGATGTCAAGTTACACAGACCTATTTATGTAAAAGTAGACCTCATATGCACTGTATCTACATCTTTATAAGTTATTGTAAACTGGCACTTTCCTATAGTTGACATCTTGCAGTTTCAATGATGAACCTAGGGTTGTTAATTTTCTTTGTTTATGTAACTCATAAGCACCTGCCCATGGAAGCTTGGCACATGCCTGTTGATAGATGTCAGGGTAGCATCTCATAATATGGCAAGTTACAGCATGTTCACCATAACTGGCAGTTCCTTTCCCTTCAGGTGGATATGGCAGTCCAATTGTTTTACATGTGATTGCCAGTCAAACATGTTTAGACCAGCAGGCTTCTTAGCCATATGGAAGTACTCAAGGTTCTTGTGGTCTGTCCAGACTTCAAACTTATGCCATGTGCCCTCAAGGAAATGCCACCATTTTTCAAAAGATCAAATAATGGCAAGCATCTCCTTGTCATGGATCTTGTAATTCCATTCTACTGCATTAAGGCTTTTGGAGTAGAAGGCCATGGGATGCCACTTGCCATCCTCCTTTGACTGCTGGAAGAGCACTGCTTCTGTGACAAAGTCAGAGCTATCAGCTTCAACACAGAAGGGAGAGTCATCATCTGGGAACAGGAGGATGGGTTTTGATGTAACAGCTTGCTTGACAGTGTCAAAGGCAGCTTGCTGTGAGAGCTCCCACCACCATGCTGTGTTCTTGACAGTGAGGTCAAAGAGGGGATGGGCATGGTGAGACAAATCCTGTCTGAACCTCTGGTAGAAGTTAACAAACCCTAGAAAGGCCTGTACTTCCTGCATTCCATGTAGATGATCAAACCTAGGTATTCAACCTTGGTCTGCTCAAGCTCTGTTCTTTACAGTAAGGTGAAAGAGAGGCCAAGCATGGTGAGAGAAATCCTGAACAAACTTTTGGTAGAAGTTGATGAAGCCCAAACAGGCCTGGACTTCTTTTTGTTCTTTGGCTCAGGCCACTCTGCTACACCTACCACTTTAATGGGATCCATCTCAGCCATTCCATGCAAGATGATCAAAACCAGGTACTCCACCTTAGTCTGCTAAAATTTGCACTTCTCAGGCTTTAAATAGAGCTGGTGTTGGCAGAGGCATTCCAAGACAATGCATATGACCGAATGCTCCTCCAGAGTTTTTATGTAGATGAGGATATTATCAAGATACACACAAACAACACCTTCCACAATCAGATCATAGAAGATGTCATTCATCATAGTCTGGAAGGTGGCTGGGCTATTAGTGAGACCAAAGAATAAGAGTTAGTTCTGAATGCTGCCTTCCACTCACCTCCTTTGTTGATGTGCACATTAATGTAACCCCAATAGACATCCAACTTGGTGAAGTAGTGTGCACCTCAAGGATTGTTGATAACTTCAAAGATCAGTGGCAAGGGGTAGTGTCAGGAGACTTCCATTTCCAACCTCTATGACTTGTTCCAGCATCTTTGCAGCTTGTTTGATGTATTTAGGGCTCATTCCAGAACATGGAGATCTCTAAAGACCCACAGAAATTTCTGTATTACCTCACTGATCATCTTCCTAGGGTTAGGGCTAGCTCTGGCCTTCTGTACAGTCACTCCCATGCTTTTGCTGTCCACTGATGCACTCCACCAAGCAGCAGGGATTCTTAGACTTGTTTTCTTTAGATTCCCCTCTGCTAGGTGATTAGTTACTGCTTGTATCTTTGTCTACTTGCTAATATACTTTGGATTCTCCTCTGCTAGCTGTGTGACTCAGATCCACTGCCCCAGAGGTCACCCTTACAGCAGAATAAATCTCCTGAAATTGGTCTGGATGCCCCTCATAGCTACAGGGAATCTCTGAGCCACTATCTGTTGCTTCCCCACCAGGATTAAGCACCACAAAGTTCTATGTCTCAGCCTGCCAACCCAGACACCCCTGTGGAGGCTTTGGCTACACAGGACCAAGCCTGGACCTGCCTGCTACACCTAGAAAACTAGGTGCAACTCATGCAATCATCTCTTACTCACTATACAACTGAACTCTCCACCCTCTGTCAAACCACAGATCTTATCTTCCAATCACTCCAGGCACTGCTCAAGTGCCTACCCCCTATCTCTGCACCTCCCCTGGATGAGGAACCTACCCTGACTGCTTCTGTATCTGTCTCTGCAGCTCTGATGACCCTATGACTGCAGATTCTATACCCTGTGCTTCCAGATGTGTACAATGGTGCTTGCTGCAGCAGGTAATGTTTCCTCCAGTCCTGCCTCACCTACATCCACCTCAGCAGGGATGCCTTTGACTCTGACATGTTGAAAATAGCCTGGGTACAGTTGTACATGAAGACTGGATGTGCCTCCACCTATGCATTGTGAGTTTTCCATTGCCCCAGAGGTGTTGGAAGTTTTCCAGACTGAGCTGCCTTTGAGAAGGACTTTCATGTGGAGTTTTCTTGTTGAGCTAGCCACCTACCCTGACAGTCTTCAACTATGCCTCATGTTCCAGGATGGCCTGCACCCCACATTAGTAGAATGTATTGACAACCTCAGAGGGCCACTAGACAACAAGAAGATCACTTCATAGTATGAGGTAGCTGTCATGACCCATTCCATTCCCCCCTTCCCTTCACCATTATCCAACCTCAGATTCTACACAGTCCCTCTCTAGATCTCAGCCACACCCCCAGATCTTAGCCACAGTCCTGTTTCAGCCACATCCAGGTTTTAGCCACCTCTAGGACCGCTTTTCCTGTTCCAGATCATTCCCACAGGCACAGATCACTTCCACAGGTTCCAGATCACTTCCACAGGTTCCAGATCACTACAGTGCCCTACACCAGTCACCAGCCTCTAGTACCCTGCACCTGCTCACCCAATGCCTGCCCCTACTCTGGCCATCCCCATGCTGTGCCCCTTGCTGCCAGGCATCCCCATGGACATGGACACAGCCCAACAGCTCTGCACTGCACTGCTACTGTGCAGGGGATGCTAGAAGCCCAGGCACTTTGCACAACATTGCACTTTTAGTCTAGAGGTATGCTACCTCTCTATGGCAGATTGCTGAGTACCAATGGGTTCTCATGTCTGTCAATAGAAAAGAAATTGCCTTCTCTGATGCCTCTCATTCTAAGACAGAAGAACCTCAGTTTTCTCCTCCAGACATACAAACACCAACTCTAGAGTCCAAGCCAAGCCCCCCCAAAGCCAGCTAGGCCCTGCTAGTGCTGCCCTGCCTGGGAGTGCCAACTGCCCTGGCAGTACTTAATGGCCTCAAGCCCATCTGCAAAATCATTGCACCTCAATGTAGAAATCAAGACTATGGACACCCAGCAAACTTGCTGGGTCACTGCTCTCTTAGACAGCAGGGCATGGTGGCTCAGCTGGCACTATGGTGTCCTTAGGGATCATGTGATTCCAAGTGGCAAGCACCTAACCTGGAGGTTGGGGTTCAACCCTCAGCTGAAATGGACATGGTATGCACTGTAGCCTTTGGCAGAAAACACCTTAGACACCACATGGGTTCTTCAATGCCACCAGAAAGCCACCACCTGCACATGATGATTAGGAAGGCTTTGTTGGTCAGGCCACCCTGGAATGACCAATCAGCACATGATACAATGAGGCATGGTGACCACCATGCTCATGACCAGATGACAAAAACAGATGGTTTCCCTGGCTCAATGGATTTGGGAGAGGGTCTCAGAGTCCTTGCTGACCAAGTGGGTTGAGGTATGGGTAGGCAAGAGGATAGGAGTCAATAGTTTGATCAGGCTGCCAAAGTTACTGTGTGGTCCATCAGATGGTTTGGTGAGGTAATTACTGCAGTTGCCAGTTTGATTGGGTGTGGGAGGGAAGGGTGTGTCATGACACCCTTACTAGTGTGACAGAATGGGAGCTTAGAGCTGGAAGCGGAGTTCTTCATGGAACAAACCAACACACACTCAGTAAGCCCTGCAGAGTATAGCTGGATTTAGAAATTGGGACAGCATGTTAATGGCAGATAGTGTGGGACTTAGGGTGGGAAGTAGTATGAACTCTGACAAAGTCAAATTGTAGTAAAAGTGGCTATGAGGCATAACCGGCATCAGCTGAAAAGGAATCGGGCCAGAGAACTAGCTGGAGTGTCTGTAATTACCACTCCCCATTACATACTGCAGGACCTAGGACACAATGTTCAAGGATTATTCCATGTAAAAATAGGTCTTGAAACAAATAAAATGAATCTCTCTCTCTCTCTTTCTCTCTCTCTTTCTCTCTCTCTCTCTCTCTCTTAGACAGCAGAGTGACAGGACTGTTCTTGGACTTGGAGTTTGTCAAGCACTATGGCCTGACTACACAGCCACTTTCAAGCCCATTCCAGTATTCAACATTGATGGAACACCTGTCACAACCCACAACCCACCCCCTGGACCCCCAAACATTGTTTCCAACCTGCTCGCCTCCCCAGGGCTCCCCCTGATGCCCTGTTGAACCCCCCAACCATTGTACACTCTTAGCGCCCACTTCAAGTAACTCTGACACTTCTCTGGCAAACCCCAACAGCCCCCTGGCTAACTCCAACACCTTCTCCACAGCCATCAACACTTCCCTTGACTCCCCCAAGCCTCTGAGACCCTCCCTCACTGTTCCTGACTCTGGCATACATCACCAACTCATCTCCCTGGCTTGTCCAACCTACTCCAGAGCATTATGATGACCCCAGAGTGGCTCGCATCCCCAACTGATCCCATCAAAATATTGCCACAGTCTGCCTTCTGATACAACTGACACCTATTGACTCTGCACACTCAGTAGCCCTGCTGCCACACCCACTGTCCCCCAGAGCTCTCCAGTAGTCAGTATATAAGTCATAGAGTAGCACCTCATACTCTAGTCTTGATATTACATTAACTGGTTACTTGTGTCTTGTGTTCTTTCTGTCTCTATTTCTATTTTTAGTCTCAAATCTATCTCTTTTCTCAGTCTCATCTTGTCTTGCCTCTGTCTTGCCTCAATTGTCTCCATTTCCTTTGTTTCCCTAAGTTCTTCTCACCTCCAACATCAGTACAAACTCTGCGCATGCACTACAACCCCCAAACATTCTTATAACAACTCTAGACCTCGCTTTTCACTCAGCCCCAGAACTCATCAAGTCTTGATTGATCCCCCATCAAACTCCAGCTCTGCTCCCATCATTTACAAAGCCTCCACTTGCCCCACAGTCTATTTGCATGCCTATGAACTTGTTCCTGACACCTGCCCAAGCCCAACATTTAATATACTTGGTCTTAGACTTCCCTGGACCACTCCAGACTTGCTTGGACCACTTCCCTTGGCTTCCCTTTGCAAGTCCCTCTAGTCTGCACCAACCCTAGAATACTAGGTTATAAGCACAGGACATTGCATCCACCTAGTAAGGACTCCTCCAGTATAGCTGAGCTCCATAGTCAGTGGAACCTGACATAATATCAAGACTCTCCCTTACCCCATTCTTGATGTCTGCATACAACCCTGCATACAACCCTGCTGGCTACCTAACCAACATTTATGGTTAGCTAGTCCCTAAAAACCAATATGCCCCATTCTACTCAGGCCCACCTGCAGATCAGTACATTCCCTGCCATTAGACCCCTGAGCCCAACCAGGCATTTTATGCTCCCTCCATCAGCCAGGGAATACCTCTGGGCTAGTGCCACCCACCAACATTCACCACCAATGGCAATTACCCCTGCATGTACTCTGGAGAATACTCCACACCCCCCCCAACCCCACCTATCTTCCACCTGCTCACTACTATGCATACCCAGTTCCTGCTGCAGCCCCAGCCCCTCCAGAGCACCCAGATAATTATATCCCCCCTTGATTGCCATTTCCCACTCAAATCCCCTCCTTCCTCAGACAGCAATGGGTTAAGGCCTATGTCCAGCAGCATGATGAAGTCCTCTGCTTTCTCTGCCTCTCTCCTGCAGAGTTCACAAGACATGCCTGCACCCTCCTCATCAACTTAAACTACCCTGACACCCCTGCAACTCCAGAGGTTTGGGTGGACAGGCTCCTTGACTTTTACAAATGCTACCTGCAGGGGGAAACCTCTCCAAAACTATGCAAGGCACCCTGGGAATTGACACCAATTTACAAAACAAGCTCCGCACCTTAGTTGAAGAAATCCACACCAGTCCAAACCCCCACCTGTTTGAAGACCCTCTGGACACCTCTCACTCCTTCTATATGCAATGCAAGGAACCTGTTGGAGCACAAATCAAAGCCCTGCCTCCCATTCCCTGCCAGCAGGAAGAGCTTAACATGGCATCCAATATCTTGAGAAGCCTCAACCCCACAGGGGAATTGTTTGACCAACCTGCTGCTCACACCCTGGCCCTCTCTGCTTGCCCTTGGGCAAACTCTGTCCCCAGCACCTTCTATACATGGGACCAACCCACTGAACCTTGTACCCAATGGCCACCCTGCATATTGACAACAACAATCAAACTCTCTTCTACATTAACAAGCCTGGCAACTCTGGCAATGACTGCCTCACACAATGGCCCTCCCTGAGACAGACTCCTCTCTACCCCACCAAAATGCCCCAGTCCCCCCAAGGCAATCTATGGGCCCCAGAGCACCTCAACCCCCTCTCCCCATCAGCCCCTCTTGTCCCCTGCCCACTCTAATACCCAACCCCCCTGCTGACACCAATTACTTTGGACCCCCCACTCTTAGAGGACCCCCTCCCCCTCAATGGGCCCCAGGGCCTCCCCCAGGCAATGTAGGGTAACTCTCCAGTGGTGAGCCTCCCAACAGCAGACCTCCTGGTGGATGGAGCCTGGCCATGGACAACTTCCCCCCTCAGTGCAGAAATGGGAACAACTACTACTACTATTACAATGCTGGACCCCCACCCTGAACTCAAAACACCCAGGACAACACTTGTAATGTGCTGGCTTGGAAAGAAAAACTCAACATTCAAAAGCCTGAACCCTTCACTAGTTGTGATCTCCAGAAGTGGAGAGTCTTCCTAACACAGTGCCTAACCATGTTCCAAGCTAAGCCTATTACCTTCCAGCTTGAGAGCTCATGAGTAGCCTTTGTCATGTTATATTTGCAGGGCATTGCCTTTGACCACTACATGGCACTACTCCAGTTTGACTCCAACAATCCCATGCTCTCCAATTGGCTTGTCTTCACCCAGGAAGTATCCAGTAAGTTTGGCATCTTTGACACCATAGTGGAAGCAGAGGAGAATTTCTTCAACCTCCAAATGCACAACAATGAACACTTCATGATCTTCATCATACAATTTGAATGGGAGGCCTATGAAACAGGGTGGAATTACAACACCCTCTGATTTGCCCTCCACCATGCTCTGCCTCAACAAATCAAGGATGTTCTCTGCCTTGCACCCAAGCAAACTATGTACCATGGATACAAGGCACTTATTACACAGATCAACCAACATTACTGGGAAGACCAGAGCAAGAACATGGCACCACAAACTATGTGAAACACCTCTGGCAACACTAACTGGCAGGCTGGAGCAACCAATGGCAACCAACCCTCAATCCCTACCAACCCCACCAACTCCACACCCTGTTTCCCTCTAGAATGAGGACCTCCCAGTACCAATCAACTTCTGGGACAGCACCCCCCCTGCTCAACTCAATGCTGCTGACCTCTATGAGACTCTGGAACCCTGGAATGCTGACTCTGACAATCTTGAAGATGCTTCAGACTCTGCCAATGACCAAGAAGCCCTATGCACAAACAAGATTTGGAATAGGCCCTGGATTGACATACCAGAGGAGACTCAGAAGAAACAACAAAAGGAGGGCACATGCATCCTATGTGGTGAGCAGGAACATTTTATCAGTGGTTGCCCTAAATGCCAGGTAATGGGATGCGCTGTATGGACTATCAACAGAGAAGATGACCCCAATGTCTTCTCTGCTCTGGCCATACTCCTCTGCACAATAGTACTTGCTCCAAACAACCTCCCATCACACCTCCCTTCCCACTCCTTCCACATCCTCCTCCTCTGCACCACCCTCCCCTTCTCCAACAGCCCCATCCCCATACTAGTCAACAGCAGCACCACAGATAACTTCATCAACAAATCCCTGGCAGCACTCACTCCAACACCTCTAGTCTCTCCCCACTCCAATTCTCCTCAAACTCTTTAACGGCAACCCCACTTCTGCCAAGGATATTACACACTGCATGAACAACTGTGACCTTTGCCAATGAATAACACCAAGACCTCTGACTACTCATCACTAAACTACACCCCTCTGCCTCCATTGTCCTAGGCTTACCATAGCCCTGCTCCACCAATCTATGCATTGACTAGCCCAGCCTCACTCTCCACCTTGACTGGAACAACCTGATCAACTCTGGACCAGTCCTTTTTAACATCTCACTCCTTCTGAGAACCCTAAAGGTATGACTGACAAACCCTGGACCCCCCACAGCTCTGCTTGAGATCCATGTGGTCATTTGTCATCAACATCCAACTCAACAGCTCACCAGCAGTTCTCCTCACCCTTGTCAATAGCAGCACCTCTGGCACATTCATCAGCAGCCAGCTTGACCTCTGACACAATGACCTTGACAACTCAACAAATTCCTCAAGCTCCAACTCTTCTATGGGAGCCCCACCACAATAGGAATTACTCAATACCACAACAACACCCTCACCCTTGACAACAACTTAAAGTTCCAGGCTCAGCTTCTTATTACCCAGCTCCCCCCGTTGACTCTGATTGTGCTCAGACTTTCATGGCTGCAGAATGTCAACCCCAACATCAACTGGAGGAACCTCACCATGTAATTCCCCAGTCCCAAAGCAAGTCTAGCAGCTACCATCCCCCTCCATGTCCAGTCCACCTTGGATTTTGACACCCCCAACCCCAATGCCAGCACCTCTGGAGCAACTCAAAGCCCTTCAACCTTCAATGGTGGCCAAGACAATGAAGATGATGCACCTCCACCTTGGTCCCCCTTGAGTAAGTCTCAATGGCTGCCCCCCAACATACCCTGGAGTCAGTACAAAGGTCTGCAGTACCCCAACTAACAATGCCCAACTCCTCCAAACAACCACACCACCACTCCAGACCCAGCTGCTGCCACCCCATTGCCCACTCCCATCAATTCCAGAGATCTCAACATCAAAATCATCAGTGCCATCCCCTTCACATGCATTTTGCAAGATGGCAACTCCACCTTCCAACTGCAAATCATGCCAGCTGTGCTAGAAGAGTATCTCCACACAGAAACTACCCTGCCAGAGTGCAAAACAGAGAAACAGATCCTATATAAAGCAGTTCCCCTGGAATATCATGAATTTGCTGATGTATTCTCTGAAGGGAGTGCAAAAGAACTTCCTCCACATCACTCCTATGATCACAAAATTGAACTTGAAGAAGGCACCTCACCCCCATTTGGCAAATCTACAACATGTCCAAGGTCAAACTCCAGGCCCTGAAGGACTACCTTGACAACATGCTCAGCAAAGGTTTCATACACCCATTGATCTCTGCCACCAGCACTCCAGTCCTATTTGCCAAGAAGAAGGATGGGTCACTCTGACTCCATGTTGATTACTAGGGACTCAATAAAGTCACCAAAAAGAACCAGTACCCCCTCCCCTTGATTGGAGACCTTGTTGACTGCCTCTGCAGTGCCAAGATCTACACAAAAATAGACTTCCACTCTGGCTACAACAATGTCCAGATTGCTCTGGAGCATGAATGGAAGACTGCCTTTCACACTCACTATAGCCTCTTTGAGTATCTAGTAATGCCCTTCAGAATGACTAACTCCCCCACCACTTTCCAGTACTTCATGAATGATATCTTCCATGACATGAATGATGTCTTTGTTATTGTATACCTGGATGACATCCTGATCTACTTAAATTCACCAGAGGAGCATTCAGAGCATGTCCACTGCATCCTAGAATGACTCCAAGAACACTACCTTCATGCCAAACCCAAGAAATGCTCTTTCCACATGAGGAAGGTCAAATAACTCAGAGTTATCATCACTCCTGATGGTATATGCATGGACCCCACCAAGGTTGAGACCATCCTTAACTGGCCCCCACCACAAAATGTCAAAGAGATACAGTCATTTCTGGGGTTTGCTAACTTTTATTGCCAATTCATTGACAACTACTCTGGAATCACTAAACTCCTCAATTGACTCATGCAGAAGGACACCCCCTGGGACTGGGATAGCAAGTGCCAAAGTGTGTTCCTCCTCCTCAAAAAGGCCTTCACCTCCACTCCAATCCTCTGCCATTTTGACCCCTCCCTACTGATCATACTCAAATGCAATGCCTCTGACTATGCTATTGCTGGAATACTCTCCCAGTTGGACTCCAGGGGCAAGGATCTCTGCCCCATTGCCTTCTACACCTGTTTGATGATACCCATGGAGCTCAACTATGACATTTACAACAAGGAGCTCCTCACAATCATTGAAGCCTTCTGCCAGTGGAGGGCCTACCTTGAAAGAAATTCACCTGCATTCAAGTCTACTCCAACCATAACAATTTGCAGTACTTCACAATGATAAGACCCATTTGTTGCTGAGCATCAATTTTGCAATCTTGGACTGAGTGGCAGCTGACTATTTTGACATGACACAAGTCACAACACTTAGCACACGAGGCCTAGCCCCAAGGTCTGGAACTACATAGCCTTTGCATGAGATTTTAGCAACCACAAGACTTGCCAATCACAGGGAACATCATGAGGAGTCTGGACTTTGGGTCTAGAGCAACAAGGCCAAGACCTTTCATAGCAACAATCATTAGTGACTTCTTGCTGACAACCTGGCTTTCTCCCACCAAGTATGGACATATTGCCAGGTGTGCAACTTCTGACTTATTATTTCTCTTGTCAAGCTTACAAACATACTTAAACAGTGTCTACACTTCAGGTATTGACATCAGACTCACCCTTTTTAAGCTTTATTGCAATTAGGCAATGCATAGACTTTGCTTATAGTTTTCACCTAGTTACAGATTGATGCCTCATATGAACCATAAACACTTTGGCAAACGTCATTGCTAGTGGCAACTATTCGCTTACTTTCCCATACTATACCTTTGAACAGTATAAATACTGCCTGTACATAGATACTTAACCAGTGAATCAAGTCCTACCATTGAACCTCACTCTTATCAAATCATGCTACTCTCTCTATCTATAAGCTTACAGCTTGAGATTACATTTTGTCTCTATTGCTTACTGTCTCCCTCTCTATCCATCAACAACAACTTAGCAACAAGTCTTGCTGACCTCATTGACTTTGTGTGGCACCAATTATGAGTGTCCTTAGCATTATTTTCAAATTAGCAAAGCTAGTGGCTGCAACTAGTGATTAGTTTGCATTTGTCCTCCTTTCAGTCTTTTATTGTCACCACTCCCTATTCCCTACCAAACACCTCTTTCACTGCTTAAGTTTGCTTGGTCTTAGCAATGCTTTTGCCTTCATTGGTTTTCCTATTTGCTCAGCACCTTCTTGTTACTGCCTAGCAATTTAGGCTAGTGATAGCAACTCCTTCCACTTCACACCAAACCCACATTAGCTCTTGTTCTCTGGGATGGTTACTGACTCACCCTCAATTATTAACTTCCTACTGCCAGCTACCCTATCTAGTGACTAGTGTTAGGTCTTCTTTTTTAGGTTTCCTGCACAGCACTAGGTGGCATAGGAGCACATCAACAACTACAAAACAACTCAGCCATTGCCAAGCTCAATGGTCTGAAGCCCTCTTGGAGTATGACTTCACCATCCACTACTGCCCCAGGCAACTTGGCGTAAAGCCCAATGCTCTCACTCAAAGATCCAATGTGTACCCAAAGAAGTCATTTGAAGCCGAACAGAATGCATTCAACCATTGAGTGGTAATCCCCCCCCAACATTTACATGCTGTACTAATTTTAAATGAAGAAGGAATCCTCCAGCAAATCAGAAACTCACCCCTGGACTCCTTCTTCACCCAGCATGACTTCCACAACAACCCTGACGAGTCGAGCGCTGGGAACCCCTTTTTGCTGTCTCTAGACCACTGCCTCCTGCTCCGGAGTGGATGAATTTATGCTCCAGACCACAAGTCCATCTGCCTCAACATACTCTGGCAGCACCATGACCATAAGCTCTGGGGGCACCCAGGAATTCATAAGACCCTTCAACTCATCTCCCAGACTTACTTTTGGCCAGGAATGAAGAAGGACGTCACGCAATATGTAAGGGCCTGCAAACCTTGCCTCCAGGCCAAGGTGCCCCATCACTGCCCCCACAGATTATTGAAACTCCTCCCCATTGGCTGCTGCCCCTGGTCCTCCCTATCGATGGATCATATTGTCAAACTCCCCAACTCCAAAGGTTTGAACACGATCCTCATCATCATTTGCCACCTCACCAAGCAAGCCCTCTTCATCCCCTACCACACCACTGACAATGCTCCAGAGTTTGCCAAACTATTTCTCAAACATGTATTCTCCAAGCACAGACTCCCAGATGACATCGTCTCCAACTGCAGACCCCTGTTTGTATCCCACTTTTGGCAATTGCTATGCAGGGCACTTGAGATCAAAACCAGCCTCTCCACCACCTATCACCCAGAGACCGACAGACACACAGAATGAGTGAACCAGATGCTGAAGCAGTATCTCTGCCTTTACATTAACTATTTACAGAACAACTAGTGCACAGAACTCCCCCTCGCTGAATTCACCTACAACAACATGCCCCACTCTGCCACTGGAGTCTCCTCCTTCTATGCCAATGAAGGCTACAACCCTCGACTCACCCTGTCCCTGAAGGACATTCCCTCCCATGCCGCCCACAAAGTCGCTGAGGACCTCTAATCCCTTCACCAATTCCTCTGGGATGAGATCAACACCGCCAATCAAGCCTACTCCAAACATGCTGACACCCAATATGACCCCACCCCTGACTGGCCCCCCAGCACCTTGGTTTGGCTCGATCGATGCAACTTCAAGACCCAGAGGCCCTCCATCAAATTAGACCACAAACGCCTCGGTCCCTTCAAAGTCCTCTGGAAGGTCTCCATGCATGCCTATAAACTCGACCTACCTCTGGGCTTGAAAGGCCTCCTGTCATGACCCATTCCCTGGACCCCCGCACATTGTTCCCAACCCACCTGCTCCCCCAGAGCCTCCCCTAACACCCCATTGACTTCCCCAACCATCGTCTATCCTCTGCGCCCACTCCAGCTAACTCTGACACTTCTCCAGCAAACCCTACAGCCCCCTGGCCAACTCTGATGTCTTCTCCACAGCCACCAATGCTTCCCCTGACTCTCCTGAACCCCTGGAACCATCCCCTACCATTCCTGACTCTGTCATACATCACCAACCTATCAAACTGGTTTTCCCAACCCACTCCAGAGTATCACAACTACCTCAGAATGGCCCATGTCCCCAATTGATCCCATCAAGATATCTGCCCTCTGATCACAACTGACACCTGTCAACTTCACTGAGCCCCACCAAGCCCTGCTGCCACACCCACTGTCCCCTGGAGCTCCCCAGTAGTCAGTATATAAGTCGTAGAGTAGCTCTTCATACTCTAGTCTTGATATTACCTATTGCTTAACATTACCTATGGTCTGATTGTTTCTCTCTCATGTTTCATGTTTCATGTTACGTTTCTCTTTATCTCAGTCTCCTGATCTTGTTTTGTCTCTATCCATCATCATTCTCATTATTGTTTCATATCTTTGCCTGAATCTATAGCTCTGCTCCCATCACTCATGTAGCCTCCACTTACTCTGCACTCACAATATTCACTTCCAGACTTGTACCTGATGCCCTGTCAAGTTTGCCCCTTTTCCCACAACTTGTCTTAGACTCCTCTGGACCACCCCAGACTTGCTTGGATCACTTCCTCCTGCTTGTCCTCCCAAGTCCCCCACATTTAGAACTCCCCTGAATGTCCAGTTATCAGTGCAGAGAATCACATCCACCTAGTAAGGATTCACCCAGTGTAGCTGAGCCTCTGTGGTCAGTGGAACCTGACACCTTCACCCTATATTCCATGTGCACCTCCTCAAAAAACATGCTCCAGACCCCTTCCCTAGGCAATGCTCCAGTTGACTGCCCCTTATTGAAGTCAAGGACAAATATCACTATGAGGTTGACCAGATTCTTGACTCCCGCTTGGTCTGTGGCTAGCCTCAATACTTGGTCTGCTAGAAGGGCTATGGGCCTGAGGATGACACTTGGAAACCTCAAAAAAACCTTGACAGAGCCTCCAATAAACTCTGGGACTTCCATTGACAACACTCCATCAAGCCCCAGGACCCCTGGGACCAGTCAACACAGATGGCATTAGTGGGCATAACCTCTGCCTCTGAATTAATTAGAGATTCAACTCCCACAAGTACTCCCTATGTGTTTTATTCACTCCCCTCACTCAACAACTAAGAAGATTCAACTCTCTAGGCTGGAAGTCTGAAAAACAACTGTAGAAAGATGCACAGTATTACATAATATTACATGATGAGGGCCAATGCAGAGCATAAGAAAACAACCCCAAGAAAGTCCCTACTTCCCCCTCTCTCTAGACCTACTCCTGCTATCTTCCTCACCATGTTCACCTCCAGCTGGGCTACCACTGTTGCTGAGACCTCTGGGTGTCCTGGGAGGGGCTCCCCACATCTGTCATCACCCCCACCATGCCCCAGGGTCTGCTGTCATCCTCCATCAGTGTCCTACTAGTAAATGCCTCATCTGCCCTTTATTGCAGGCTACTCCACACTTCCTCTGCCCTCTACTCCAGACTCCTGAGCCAACACCTTCCCCTTGCACTCCTCGAGTAACTGTGCAGCCACCCATGCCACATCCCATCCCTGTTCCTCTGACATGCAGGCTGCTTGCCAACTCAACAAAATGGGGCACTTCTCATGCCTTAAGCAACATGGGCTGCACATTGAAGTATCTCTACGAGACCCCTGCATCAGCTCCTCAAAACTGCAGTGGTCTCCATGGCAAGCACACAAGGCACACTACAAAACTGAATAAGATCAAAGACCTGGCACAATGACACTGGATACTCACTGGAGCCTCTGCCTGACACCACTCCAGGGTTGGAGGACCCCACGCTCACCCCACTGCCTCTGTGAACTTCTCTGGGGTCACCTCCACCTGGGGAACCTGCAACACCTCCAAAACAACCTGGACCTCCCCTGGACCAAAATTGGGCCTTGAAGACCACCCTGCTAACACCAAAACTGACCACATGGGAACTCCACTGCAAGATAGGACCCCTGATGGGCTAGCCACTGCTGCAAACAATTCTGTCAAGCTCAATCAGCAACTCCGAAAAACAGAAAAGCAGACCCACACTCATGGCTATTGTAAGGGCAACCTCTGGAGTGATGGATTGGAGTTATGCAGCTAGCAGAGGGGAATCCAAAGTATATTAGTGGAGTAGACAATGATACAAATCAGTAACTAATCACCTAGCAGAGGGGAATCCAAAGAGAACAAGTCTAAGGATCCCTGCTGCTTGGCATGGTGCATCAGTGGGTGGTGGAGGTGTGGGAACTACTGTACAGGTGACCAGAGCTACTCCTAACCCTAGGGCAATGGTTGCTGAGGTAATGCAGAGAACTCTGGGGTTCTGGAAAGAGCCCTGGAGACATCAAACAAGCTGCAGAGGTGCTGGAACCAGTCATGGAGGTTGGAAATGGAAGTCCCCTGACATCACCCCCCCTCTAGCATGCAGCATCTCAATGTGCAGGGTAGAAGAAGTCCCTAATTGCTTGGTCCACTGCTGAAATAGGGTAGATTCCTCATATGGCATGCGGTGCATCTGGATGTCTCCAGTGGAACTCCTTAACAAGTCCAGGGGCATGTACATTCTCCCATGGCTCCCAGGAAATATCCTCAATTCTGTAGCCTTTCCACTTCACCTTGTACTGTAGTTGTCTCTGGAATAAACAGCTGTCCAGGATTTCTTCCACTTTATACTCTTCATTGTTGTTGACCACCACCAGGGGCAGTGGAAGTGGTGGACATCACCCTGGGATAGGATCTTTAGGGGCTGGGGTAAGTTTGACCACATTGAACACCAGATGAAGCTGGCACATCCCCATGGAGAGTCAGAGTTGATAGGCCAAGGGTCCTACCTGTCATTCCACTGTGAATGGCCCTAACTGGCAGTGTGACAGCTTCTTTGAGGGACAGGTAGTCATAATGTCAGAGGCATCCAGGTAGACTTGATCCCTGGGCTGATATCTGTGCTCTGGGGTCCTCCCATGGTCATAGTATCATGCCATGTCATCTTTTGCCTTTGCCAGTGCAGCCTGGGCCTCTTCTTGTGACCTCTTCATCTGGTCCACAAATTTGTTTACTGCCTCATTCTCTAAGGGTCAGGCCTGGGGTTCAAAACCCATGTGTAGGTGCCATCCAGTGTCAAGGAAGAATGGGGAAAATTGGGTGGATGCATGAACATGGTTGTTGTACTGGAATTTGGCATTAGGGAGGAGTTCATCCCAGTCATCTTGGTGCTTGTTGCAGAAGAGGCGGAGATACTGTTCCAACTCCTGGTTTACACACTCCATCTGGCCATTGGACTGTGGATGGTAGGCAGTGGTGGTGTAGAGCTTTACTCCAAGCAGTCAGTAGAGCTTGTAGGTGAACTCCACCATGAATTGCAGTCCCCAATCCAAGACATAGGCATTGGAGAGGCCATGGAGCTTCCAGACGTTCCTCCAGTACAGGTTTGTGGCACCCATGGCAGAGCAGGTGGTGTGGGTTGGAATGAAGTGTGCTCTCTTGCCATACAGGTCCACCACCACCATGATCACATTGTAACCATGGGCATTGGGGAGCTCTACAATGAAGTCCACAGATGCTATGCTCCATTGTTCCACAGGCACCAGTAGTGGGTGTAACTGTCCATAGGGGAGTCAGCATTGGAGCTTGGTCCAGAGGCAGAGATTGCAGGTACTGGTGTAGGACCCAATGTACCAGGACATCTGGGGCCACCAGTAGTTCCATGATACTAACTCCAGTGTCTTCCACTGCCCAGAGTGCCCTGCAATGTGGGAGTCATGGTGTTGCTCCACAATCCTCTGATGGAGCTCTGGGATATTGGGGACATAGATATGGTCTTAGAAGGTCAGGATTCCATCTTGGAGGGCCCATTCATCAGTGCAGACTGCCTTAACACCAGTAGCATGCCCTGACTTCAGCATCTGAGCAGCCTGCACTACAAGCTCCTCCTGTCAACTGTCCCTATTACCCCATCAGATGTCCCAGAGAATGTCTGCCTCTGCTCCATCAACAACTAGGCCCTCCATGGCTCAGATTGCAAACAATTTAGGGCAGAGGAGCACAATGTTACTGTTATCCCCTTCCCCCATTCCATGGTCTTCCCTCCAAGACAGGGCATCTGGTTTCCCCATGCTCCAGCCAGGCTTGTGGTGCAAGGAGAAGTTGAAGTTGGCAAGGTAGAGGGACCATTGGGCCTGCTAGCAATTGAGCTTCTTGGCTGTCCAGAAGTATTCAAGGTTCTTGTGATCTGTCCAGACCTTGAACTTGTGCTGCATGCCTTTCAGAAAGTGCTGCCACTCTTCAAACAACTGGATGATGGCCAACATCTCCTTGTCATGGATCTCATAGTTCTGCTCCACTGCATTCAGGCTTTTGGAGTAAAAGGCCACCAGGTGCCACTTCCCATCCTCCAGAGATTGCTGTGAGAGCACCACCCCAGTGGCAAAGTCAGAGCTGTTGGCCTCTATGCAGAAGGGAGAGTTGTTGTCTGGGAAGAGGAGAACAGGTCTGGAGGTCACAGTGTGCTTGAGAGTGTTAAAGGCCATCTGCTCTAGAGGTCCCCAGCTCCATATAACATCTTTTCCTGTGAGGTCAAACAGCAGGCAGGCATGATGCAAGAAGTCCTGGATGAATCTCCAATAGAAGTTTGCAAAACCAAGGAATGCCTGTACCTCCTTCTTGTTCCAGGGCTCCAGCCACTCTGCCACACCTGCCACCTTCACTGGGTCCATCTCCACAGTTCTATGGGAGATGATCAGGCCAAGGTACTCAATCTGGGTTTGTTCAAACTCACACTTCTCTGGCTTGAGGTAGAGCTGGTGCCAGCAGAGGTATTCCAGAATGAGACAAGTGATCTGATGGTGTTCCTCCAGCATTTTGGTGTAGATGAGGATGTTGTCAAGGTACATGCACACTACACCCTCTGCAATGAGGTCCCAGAAGATGTTGTTCATCATGGTCTGGAAGGTGGCTGGGCTGTTGGTGAGACTGAAGAACATAATGAGTGGCTCAAACAATCCCTGGTTGGTCCAGAAGGCCGCCTTCCACTTGTCTCCCTCCTGAATGTGCACATTGTTGTAACCCCACCAGACGTCCAGTTTAGTGAAGTATCATGCACCCTAGAGGTTGTTGATGAGCTCAGAGATGAGGGGGAGAGGGTAGCAATTCTTCACCATCATGGCATTGAGTACCTAATAGTCCTGTACCAGTTGGAGGGAGCCATCCTTCTTTTTGATGAAGAAGACTGGAGAAGCCATTGGGGATTTGGATGGATGGATATGACCAGAGTCCAAGTTCTCCTGGAGGAAGGCATTGAGCTTGTCCTGCTCTCTGGGCATGAGGGGGTAGACCTTACAGCTGGAGGGTGCTGAGTTGGGCAGCAGTTCAATGGCATGGTCCCACCTCTTGCACTCTAGAAGTGAGTCAAAGGAGGCCTTGGAGAACATGTCCTCAAATGCATGCAAGTAGGGGGGTACTACATCCTGGAACTCTCAAGGTGCAGCATTGGTGGCAAAGGCCTGGGCCAGCCACTAGGACCCAATATACCAGGACATCTGGGGCCACCAGTAGTTCTGTGATACTAGCTCCAGTGTCTTCCACTGTCCAGGGTGCCCTGCAATGTGGGAGTCATGGTGTTGCTCCACAATCCTCCAATAGAGCTGTAAGGGTGACCT
The DNA here is from genome assembly GCA_018296165.2 of Termitomyces sp. T153. Lineage (NCBI taxonomy): Eukaryota > Fungi > Basidiomycota > Agaricomycetes > Agaricales > Lyophyllaceae > Termitomyces > Termitomyces sp. T153. Next base: position 2,591 of record JACKQL020000176.1, on the reverse strand, counting down.
CTGGAGGCTGGGGCTCAATCACACAGCTGGCAAAGGGAAATCCAAAGTCTATTCAGTACTATACAGTGTCTACTGAGATAACTACTCACCTGGCAAAGGGAAATCCAAAGAGAACAAGTCTGGGGATTCCCTAGGCCAGGTGTGATGCTTCAGAGGCTTCAGAAGCATGAGAAACAACTGTACAGTATGACAGAGAAAAAAGACACAAGTGATGTGTCAGCAATTGGTCAGCAGTTATATAAGCCAGTGGCAGTGTCAAAGGAGCCACACTTGTCTGAATTATTGACAGAGAACCGGTGCAGCCTGAGGGCTGAAACTAGGACCAATAGATAGGGAAAAGGAAGGAGAATAAAGGAAAACTATAATGGAGCAAATCTGACAAGAACTGGAGAAGGAGAAGGGGACACAAATAAGATGTCCCCTGACAGAGCTCCAGAACATTGGGGATGTAGATACAGTCTCAGAAGTTCAGGATTCCATCTTGTAGGGCCCATTTGTCAGCACAGACTGCCTTGGCACCAGTGGTATGCCCTGACTTCAGTGTCCCAGCAGCTCATGCCACCAGCTCCTCCTGCTGACTGTCCTGATTACCCCACTGTATGTCCTGGAGAATGTCTGCTTCCACTTCCTTGATGGCAAGACCCTCCATGGCTTGGATTGCAAACAATTCAGGGCAGAGGAGCACAATATTGCTGTTATCCCCTTCTCCCATGCTATGGTCTGCTCTCTGGGACAGGGTGTCTGGTTTCCCCATGCTCTGGCCAGGCTTGTGGTGCAAAGAGAAGTTGAAGTTGGCAAGGTAGAGGGACCACTGGGCCTGTTGGCGATTGAGCTTCTTGGCTGTCCAGAAGTATTCAAAGTTCTTGTGATCCCTCCAGACCTCAAACTTGTGCTGTGCACCCTCTAGGAAGTGCCACCACTCCTTGAATGACTGGATGATGGCCAGCATCTCTTTGTCATGGATCTTGGTAGACAGGGGTTCATCTCAAAAAATGCATGTGAAGGGGGTAGCACCAATGATTTTGATATCAAGAGCTTCTGGATTGATGGGGATGTTGGAGTGGTGGCAGCTGGGTCTGGAGTTGTAGTGGAGTTGTCCAGAGTGGTCTGGCATCATTGGTTAGAGTACTGCAGGCTTTCTTATCAATTCCTAGGGATGTTGGGGGAAGTTATCAAGGTTTGTTTAAGGAAGACTGGGGCAGAGGTACACTTTCCTCCCTTCCTTGCTTATCCTTGAAGGTTGTGGGGGTTAGTTGCTTTGGAGCTGCTAGAGTCAAGGTTGGGGACATCAGAAGTTAAGGGAGGCTGGATGTAGAGGGGGATGGCAGCTGCTAGGCTTGCTTTGGGGCCAGGGAATCACATGGTGAGGTTCTTTCAGGTGATGTTGGGGTTGACATCCTGTAACAATGGGAGTCCAAGCATAGTCAGAGTTGATGTTGTGAGTTGGGTAATGAGGAGCTGGACCTGGAATCTTAAATTGTTGTCAAGAATGAGGGCATTGTCATAATATTAAGTGATTCCACTTGAGGTGGGGCTTCTGTCAAAGAGCTGGAGCTCAAGGAATGTGTTAAGGTTGTTGTGGCAGAGATTGAGCTGGTTGCTGACAAAGGTGCCAGAGGCACCACTGTCAACAAGGGCAGGGAGGACTGTTGAAGAGCCATTGAGCCAGACATTGATGATGAAAGACTGTATGGACTTTGAGCAGAGCTGCAGGAGAGTTTGGGAGGCATCAGTCATACCTTTGGAGTTTTTGGAGGGGGATAAGACATTGAAGGAGACTGGTCCAGAGTTGGTCAGGCTATCCCAGTCAAGGCAGAGGGTGAGGCTGGGCCAGTTGATGTGGGGATTAGTGGAGTGGAGCCATGAGAAACCTAAGATAACAGAGGCAGAAATGTGTAGTTTGGTGACTAGCAGTTAGAGGTCCTGGTGTTGTCTGTTGGCAAAGGTCACAGTTGTCTCCATGCAGTGTGTGATGTCTCCAGCAGAGGTGCAATCAGTGTCAAAGAGCTTGAGAAGAATTGGAGTGGGGAGATATCAGGGTTGTTAGGGAGCAAGCACTACCAAGGATTTGTTGATAAAGTTGTTGGTGGCACCAGTATTGACTAGAAGTGGGAACAGAGTTAGCAGAGAAGGGGAAGGTGGTGCAGAGGAGGAGGATATGGGAGGAGTGGGAGGGGAGGTGTGCTGGGAGGTTGTCTGGGGAGAGTACTATTGTGCAGAGTGCAGCTGGAGTGGAGAAGATGTCAGTGTCTGCTCCACAGTCTAGTGCATCTTTGAGACCTAAACCCTAAACTGCTGACTCATTTTCTGTAAACTGATAGTTGCAATCTTCTCTGTCAATGGTCCACATGGCACATTCCATCACCTGGCATTTAGAGCAACTACTAATGAAATGTCCCTGCTCACCACATAGAATGCATGCACCCTCCTTCTGCTGCTTCTTCTGAGTTTCCTCTAGCACATCAATCCAAGGCCTGTTCCAAATCTTGTTTGCACATAGGAGGGCATTGTCAAGATCCTGGGAGCCATTGGAGTTGGTGTCCAGGGGCTCCAGAGTTTGTGGAGATTAGCAGTGTTGAGTTGGGCAGGTG
>JACKQL020000175.1:0-69772 GCA_018296165.2 Termitomyces sp. T153 | reverse complement strand
AGGGAGACAAGTGGAAGGCCACCTTCCAGACCAACTGGAGACTGTTTAACCTCTTGTTAAGTTCTTTGGACTCACCAATAGCCCAGCCACCTTCCAGACAATGATGAACAACATCTGAGATCTCATTGCCAAAGGCATAGTGTGCATGTACCTTGATGACATCCTCATCTACACCAAAACACTGGAAGAGCACCAGCAGATCATGTGCCTTGTTTTGGAACATCTCCATCAGCACTAGCTCTATCTCAAACTAGAGAAGTGCAAATTTGAGCAGACCTGGATTAAGTATCTGGGCCTGATCATCTCACACAGAGCAGCAGAGATGGACCCAGTGAAGGTAGCAGATATTGTGGAATGGCTGGAGCTCAAGAATAAGAAGGAGGTGCAGGCCTTCCTAGGCTTTGCAAACTTCTACCAGAGGTTCATTCAGGACTTATCACATCACACCTGCCCACTATTTGACCTGATGTCACATGGAGCTGAGGGCTTCTGGAGCAGATGGCCTTGAGTGCTCTCAAGCATGCAGTTACCTTTGGACTCATTCTCCTCTTCCCAGATGACAACTCTCCCTTCTAAGTCAAAGCTGACAGCTCTGACTTTGCCACTGGGGCAGTTCTCTCACAACAGTCTCTGGAAGATGGAAAGTGGCATCCAGTGGCCTTTTACTCTAAGAGCCTGAATCCAGTAGAGCATAACTACAAGATCCATAACAAGGAAATGCTGGCCATCATCTAGTTGTTTGAGGAATGGCAGCATTTCCTGGAAGGGGTGCAGCACAAGTTTGAGGTCTGGACAGATCACAAGAACCTTGAGTACTTTTGGACAGCTAGGAAACTCAACTGCCAACAAGCCCAATAGTCCCTCTATTTAGCCAACTTTAACTTCTTGCTGCACCACAAGCCCAGCCAGAGTATGGGAAAACCAGATGCCCTGTCCTGGAGAGCAGACCATGGCACTAGAGGGGAGGACAATAGCAACATCATGCTCCTCCAGCCTAAATTGTTTGCAATCCAAGCCATGAAAAGTCTAACCATTGAGGGAGTGGAGGTAGACATCCTCTGGAACATCTGAGGAGGCAACCAGGATGGTCAGCAGGAGGAACTTGTTGCTCAGGCAGCTAGGGCACTGAAATCAGAATGTACTACTGGTGCCAAATCAGCCTGCACAGACAAATGGGCCCTCTAGGATGGAATCTTAACTTTCTAGGATTGTATCTATGTGCCCAATGTTCCAGAGCTCTGCCAGAGGATTGTAGAGCAACACCACAACTCCCAGATTGCTGGGCACCCTGGACAATGGAAAACACTGGAGCTAGTCTCATGGAATTACTGGTGACCCCAGATGTCCCTGTATATTGGGTCCTATACTAGTACATGCAATCTCTGTCTCCAGACCAAGCCTCAGTGCCACCTCCCCTCTGGACAGCTACACCCTCTACCCATTCCCACAGAGCAATAGAGTGTCACCTCTGTGGACTTCATTGTAGAACTCCCCAATGCCCATGGTTATAATGCCATCATAGTAGTGGTGGACCTGTATGGCAAGCAAGTGCACTTCATCCTGACTCACACCACCTGCTCTGCCATGGGCACCATGAACCTGTACCAGAAAAATGTCTGGAAGCTCCATGGCCTCTCCAATGCTTACATCTCTGATCAGGGTCCACAGTTTGTAGTGGACTTCACCAGGAAACTCTACCAACTACTTGGCATGAAGCTCCACACCTCCACTGCCTACCATTTGCAGTCCAATGGCCAGACCAAATGCATAAACCAGGAGTTGGAGCAGTACCTCCACCTCTTCTGCAACAAGTGCCAGGATGATTGGGACAAACTCCTCTCAACACTGAGTTCCAGTACAACAATCATGTTCATGCATCCACCCAAGTCTCCCTCTTCTTCCTCAACACTGGATAGTACCCACACATGGGCTTTGAACTCCAGGCCCAGCCCTTGGAGAATGAAGCAGTAAATGAGTTCATGGACTGGATAAAGAAGTCACAGGAGGAGGCCCAAGCAGCTCTTGCAAAGGCAAAGGATGATATGGTGCAATACTATGACCATGGAAGGACTCCAGCACCAAAATACCAGCCTGGAGATTGAGTCTACCTGGATGCCTCCAATATTACAACTACCCAACTATTAAAAAAGCTCTTGCACTGCCAATTGAGACCTTTTACAGTGGAACAACAGGTAGGGCCCCTAGCCTACCAACTCTAGCTCCCCATGGGAATGTGCTAGCTCCATCCAGTGTTCAATGTGGTCAAGTTGTCTCCAGCCCTGAAGGACCCTATTCCAGGGCAATGTCCACCACCCCTGCCACTTCTGGTGGTGGTCAACAACAGCAAGGAGTATGAGGTGGAGGAGATCCTGGATAGTTGTCTATTCTAGCAATAGTTACAATACAAGGTGAAGTGGAAGAGTTACAGAATCAAGGATATTTCCTGAGAACCACAAGAAAATATACATGCCCTAGGGCTTATCACAGAGTTCCATCAGAAGCACCCAGACACACCATGCACCATCCAAGGAATCTACTCTATCTCACTGGTGGACCAAGCAATCCAGAACTTTCTACCCCACATGTCAAGATGCTGCATGCTAGAGGGGGAGTGATGTCAGGGGACTTCCATTTCCAACCTCCACAGCTTGTTCCAGTGCCTCTGCAGCTCACTCAATGTCTTTGGGGCTCATTCCAGACCCCCAGAGATCTCCAGAGACCTACAGGACTTTCTGTATTATCTCATCAATCACTTTTCTAGGGTTAGGAGTAGCTCCAGTCTTCTGTATAGCTGTTCCCATGCCTTTGCCACCCACTGATGCACTGCACCAAGCAGCAGGAATCCTTAGACTTGTTCTCTTTGGATTCCCTTCTGCTAGGTGATTAGTTACTGCTGTATCATCATCTACTTGCTAATATACTTTGGATTCCTCTCTGCTAGCTGCATGACTCTGAGCCACCACTCCTGGAGGTCACCCTTACAGTGAGGCTAGTGCCTGCTCTGTGTTCCAAGAATCTTTGGGGAACTGGCCTTCCTTTCTTGCTCTGTGCCAGAGCAGTTTTCAATAGAGTGTCCTATGCATTTGCAGTACTGGTTCATGCAGACAAGTCTCAGTTTTTGTGGTTTCATGCTAGCCTGCAGTGCAGTAACAGATGGCATGTTTCCCTTCTGCAAATTTTAGCCTTTTCCAATGAATTAGGAGTCCAGCAACTAGATCTGCCAATGTTTTTGTGGAGTACATGCTAGCAATCATGATGTTCCACAACTCAGGGAGTGACCTCATTATGATGGACCTGATTGTGGCCCCTTTTTCCATGGTGTCCTTCCATTTGATGCAAAGGTCTGTGATGTGAGCTAGTAGGTTAGCACCATTGGTAAAACTGATTGGAGAGCATTTTCAGCACCCATAGCAGTGAGTTTGGACACCATGCCATAGGCTTTTGTAAGTGTTCAGCAGCAGTTCCATCCATTTTAATTCCAAGTCCAACCAAGTTTTTACAGTTGTATATAATCAGGGCTAACATTCACACATCTCTCAGATCCCATTTCTTCATGGACAGAGTGTATGAAGACCATGGAGTCTATTCAACCTTATTTTCTGGTTTGTCAGGGGCTATGAACAGTTCTAACACAGTGAACAGTCTTTCATCAGCCCCTTTTTTGGCAGGTGTAGTGTGGGTAGTAGTAGTGGTCTTAATTGTTGATGGTTTGGAGATGGTGCCTTCCAGGTATTCTTTAGCACCACATGCATGGGCTGCTATGAGTACCCTTCCTCTCAAAGTGGATAAAGTTTGTCCCATTGAAGTGTAGGCCTTTGAGGAATATAGAGGGGTTGTTTGTTGTGCTTGAAGACATTTTTCATGGTTTGTCTGAGTTGTTGTTTGTGTTGCAAGGTTAAAATTTTACTGCATAGAGAAAAGGCTTAGCAGGGCCCTATAACCTATAGACAGAAAGACCAGTATAAGTCCTCAGAGGTCATGACACAGTGTGTTATACAACTGATATATTACCTGTAGACAGAAAGACTAGTATAAGTCTACAATGCATAGGTAAGTAAAAGTGCATAAGTAATGTGTAGATAAGATACACACCCTCAGAGGTCATAAGATAGTGCATTAGACAGCTGAGGGAATGTGATGTGTGTATCTAATGTGTTATCTTTTGGAAAAATAAGGTTTTGATATAAAGGCTAATAAATAAAGAGACAAGAGTGCCAGTGGTGGTGTAAATTGTAACATCATGAAATAAATGAAAGAAATACTAAAATAGGAAATGGCACAACTAGCACATACTGGAGTTGCTTTTCAATACAGTGAAGTTGAATGATCACTTCATGTTCTGATTGACAAAATTCTCTAGTTGATTGAACAACTCAAAGTTTACTAAAATGGTGACTGGAAATGAAATACAAACATTAAACAGACCAAGGCAATGACAGCAGATACTTATTGTCCTCTCCAAATCATCCTCTGCAATTCTTGACAATCTTCAAATGCACCTTACATACCAAAAACTACACAAACACTTTACATTGTTACAAAAGGACTCAGAATAGAAGTGGAAATGGACTCACTGGCACCATCACATAACAACTCCCATGCTCTATTGCTTTCCAAATCAATTTCCTCAGCTTCTGACATCCAACCAGAATTTCTAAATGCCACCTCCACATCTGCTCCTATTGGGAAGCCTTTGTTCTCTATAATTCTGGGTCCAATGGAAGACCATACAAAAACAGTTGCTGAACTCACTCACAAGTGCACTTGAGAAACTCTTCCTGAAAAGCCATCAAAGAAGGCAAGTAAACAATGTACCTGTTGGAAGTGTGCAAATGAGAAGTATCCTGGGAGTAGCATGGTGAAACTTTGCAGAAACAAGTGCAGGGATTGTGGAAAGGTAGCATGTCAAGGGCAAAACCCCAACTGTGCAATGAAACCTTGCCATCTTGCTTGGGACTAGCACAGTAGTACTTTTTCTCTTCTTTGTATTTTTTTCTTTAATTTTTTTTATTTTTTCAAATCTGTCCACCCCAATTGCTATCGAGCCAAAAATTTGACCTATATCATTCTGACAATGCACAGATGAAAGTAGATGGAATAGCAAAATGTGACCATTCCTCACAAGTTTGATTTGTACTACCTTTTTTGGCTTCATATACATGGGATCTGAATTGAGGGATCTATATATGATATGTCTGATTGCTGAAAATAATACCCACTACTCTGTAGTGGGTTTCTGTCTGCTTGAGGAAAATCTTTCTTAGCTCTTGCTATTTTTTTACATCATGTGTGCTTCCCATGCATTGCTCCTCACATCCCTTAAGATCCACTGTGCTTAGCCACACTTCTGGCCTTGGGCTGTCCTCTCTTGGGTATTTGGTTCCTTTTTTTGACCCCTTTTGTCCCTAGGTCTTACTATCTTCTAATTAATTCCTTATAGTTAAACACTCCACTGTTTCCTTTCTTTCTTTCATTGCTTCTATGTCTCCATATACTGTTGCCCACTTCAACAACAATAGTACCCAGGTTCCCGAGTTGTCTACTTGCTCTCCTGTGTCTTTTGTGGACAGCAACTTAACTCTCACAGTTAGTAACTGTCATTCTGGTTGGGTAGTTCATTCTGGTGTTCTTTCTCTTGACTCCAATGTTTTTCAGGAAATGTGGGCCAACTGTCCTGTACCTTGCTCTACCTCACTAGCTTTTTGTTTTCATTCAGAATCTGCAAATGATCTCATATATCTCATCAATATACTTGATGGATTCATGAGGTATGATGCCATTGATTCTCTGTTGCCAATAATTGACCCAGAATTGACCCATCCAAGCCCTTTCCTGGTGACAAGAAGATGACAATGGCCCAGATAGGTTCTCTTCTGCACATGGCCATAAAGTGCAATTGTCTACAGCTTGTGGATGCTGTTTGAAGGCATGTGCGAGCGGCATATCCTGCTGAGCTTCTGGCATTGGATCGTAGTCAGGATGATCCGTTGCTCCGCATTACCGTTTTGTGTGGATGGTTGAAAAAATAAAACAAGCTTTGTGGGAATGAAAAAGACCACATAGACGAAAAACTTGGCAAGTAGCGGGCGGCGCGGTTGGGTCAGAACTGCCCTGAGTTGTTATATGAATTTGAGGAGAATACACAACAAGTAGGAGCGCCGTTTCATATCTAGGTCATGTTTCATATCTGGGTCACCCGACAAGTACATTGGTTCGTGAAAACAAAAGTCCAATCAATCATGACGTATCATGATCATTATCTTATCTCAGATCATAGGGCAGTCTACCAACATCCCGACTTATGCCATGCGAAGCAGTGGCTGCTTCCACAAGTAGACCTTTCTCAAGCTGAGTCTCTGAAGCCGCTTTCAAATCATCGTCCCCCGATTTGTACGACCTCAGATTCATAGTCTCACATCCTGTCCAGAGTATCACCCATATATCCTCCGCGCCCAGCTCAGCACTGCTACTAAACACCAACTTATCAACTTAACATCCTCCGGGAAGAACAGCAGATCAGTCAAACGAGACACCCAAGAGAATAGGCCGAGCCTTCGTCAGACCCTTCTTCGCGACCTCTACAAGTCCCCAACCCATATCGAACACGATATCGCCTGACTTGGGATGAGCACCGAGGCGTAACCATGTACCGCCCATAACGTCGAACCCGAATTCACGGGCATAGGGAAAATCGGTTGAGATGTCCCATGGGGTGTGTGCATATCAAACGCGGGGTTTGTAGAGGTTGTGCAAGGGGACCTTGGAAACTTGGTTTTGAATGCGTAGAGCCGACGAGGGCGTTCAGAGGATGCTGGAGTGTGGCTGCAAAACATCGTGCAAGGTATTTGAAGATGCGGACGAAAGTTGTCGACTGCCGTGATGGTTTGTCGTTGGGCTGAAGGTGGGATGTATGATACGCATAGTAGCACAGCGGTTACACCTGTGCTATTGTAGGCGGCCTTGGAGGCCATGCAACTTGCTAAGCTATGGACACCTCCAGCTTCTGTCGCAGTTGTCTTATACTTGATGTAGGAACGCTTTCCGATATCGTAAGTATGCGGCATACATTCATCGAGGGGTTCTACCAGGTTCTATCTAGTCTCCGATAGTTGACCTTATCACAGATGAACGATTCCCACCTAATGAAAGGATTGAATTCTGAGAATACAAATAGCTGATCATGGTATCAATAGGCAGATCTAATATAGAGATAGTACACAAGTAAATGTCCTCGAGTGCCAATAAGTAGATAGTGGGGTGCCCTCGGCTTGGTCATTCAGAAGCGCTGGCCATCAATCCTCCTTCGACTCCTTGTTGATTTCTTCTTCTTCAGCAGCATCGTTCATTTTACCAAGTTGAGCGGGTTTGCTTCCGATCACGGTCGCGTTGATTCTGTATTCGCACAAGTCAAAAAATACTTCCAAAGTCCTCATAAGACGGCACGCACGACAACATGACCTGAACCTCTTCATTCCCATCTCTGTTTGAGCTTGGCAGCTCAACTGTAAGCCTTTTGCTTCCTTTCCAGCCAAAGCTTCCTGTCGAGAACGTGTTCGGAGCCAGAGAAACGTTCCCGATGAATCCAGGATCAACCCTGACGACCTCAGTCTCCGGGTCGCCATTCGTGGGCGCCGTATGGGTTAAATTTACATGCAGCAGCGAGGCAGCGGAATTAAACGTCTCGGCAGAAATCGAGGGCTGCAGCTTGATTGCAAAGCGAAGAGAAATAGTCAGTACATTGAGACACATGACCAGAAGACGCACTTTTGCCCTCCTCTTCCTTCCCTTCTTGGACTCTTTCTTAGTCAATTGGGATTGGGGAGCAGCAGCCTTTACAACCTTTGACGGACGCGTGTTGGGATCAGATTCCGGCGACCTTCGCTTGGAGGTGGTTTCTACAGGAGAAATGAGGTGAGATATGAATTAAAGAGTTTGAAACCAGGCCCACCAGTCATTCTGCAGCGATGTATAATGGTCAGAAAAGGTAGTGACCTCCATGAGAGCCGCGCAGTATTTATCTACCAGTGGCATCACAAAATCTGTGGCCCTCACAATCGCGTGTGACGTCACGCGACGAACAATGGTCTAGAACACCCACGTGCCAGTGATTGTAACTTTAAACAATGACCATCAGGCATTGGCACGACATCCGCGCTCTTTACCACTTCGCGCTTGACATTGTTCACCGTCTGCGTTGACTCTTGAGTTTTGGCCACAACGGGGCCCGAAGACACCGCGTACAATGTCCAAAATCGTTCAAAACTATTTCTTCCCTTCCTTTGTGTGAAGCTAAGTTCTCGTGTTCTCGCCTTCTAAGAAGATTCCGGCTGTCACCGCATAAACGGATTTTCCTCGCGCTTGCCAAGTAGGCAAGATGGATTCAGATGGGACTCTTGGCTGACTCCGGTATCTTCCATATCAATCGTTCAATCATTTATACTCAAGAATTGATCATAGGTTATCCATAGGCGTCGTCAAATGTAAGTAAAGCGGCTCCTCAGACTTTCTTTGTATTTGAGAGTCCAATGTCCAAAAAACTATCACGAGAATCAATATTATCTGACTTGAGTTGTGCTTAATGGTGGGAGCGTGGAGCAAGTTGGAAGCAATAAGGTTTGTCTGGTTTCAACATATGTGGTGGTCTAAGCCCCGATGCCCGGATCTCTATTAAAGTACGTCAAACTTTACACTCACCTTGGATGTACCTGACTCGTGCCATTCGAATTTGCGTTTGAAAGACCGGGAGGAGACGATCCCCCACTCCATGACTACAAATCCCCACATGGCGACCGATACGTATTAAATCCGACACATATCCTCTACAGACACACGTCTTGCGGCGCACGATTAGGCTTCAAAGCTTTATGAGCGGCCAGAAGAAACAGGTGGATATTGGTAGCTTTCCCGATTAAGGCCGGCGATCACAATATAGTACTACAGATCACGCCACCACCAGGCTCAAGACGACGCAATACTGTTAACAGGCCGCCGAAGTATACATCAGTGGTCCCCTGGGCTCCATGAATTCAAAGCATCCACTCTGTGCTACCACCACGCTGTCGCTTTATCGATATCACGGCCCTGGAAGAGGGAAAATAGCTACCTCAATCTGTCGTATGGACTTTCCGGGACATCCATACCTGTCACGTGGCCGCCTCACCTTCATAAAGGAGTTGTCGATGCGGCCCATGGTTGGGCCGTTCGCTCGTATAAAAAGGCTCGCCCGTTTTCCCGTCCCTTCCAACTTCTTTCAATGAGCCCATCAAAATACGCAAGGCATACATTAATGCAGACGACCGTCCGTGATGCGCATCTCGGACACCCCTCCTCAACAGCAATCCAGAAGCCCCTACGAGGCCGCCGAGGAAGATTAACGCGGCTTCCCGACCTTCCCTTGGACATTCTATTTGTGGTAAAGTTATTCCAGTCCTTTGGAAATCCATCAACGTTCACTCACGTATCGACAGATATTTGGATACTTGCATCCTCTCGACCTTTTACGCCTCTCGCGGTCTTGGAAACAGATGCGCGCGTTTCTCATGAGCCGTAATTCGAAATGGATTTGGCGGCATGCTCTTTCGCACGTTGAAGACCTTCCAGACTGCCCACCAAATATGTCGGAGCCCGAGTACGCGAACCTCATGTTCTCCTCTCTATGTCACGTTAGTGTTTTGTCGCATTTCACTTGTTGATCGGCGCTTGAGGATTCTTGCTTGCGCTAGTACTGCTGTATCGAACGGGCCCCGACAATTATATGGATTAGCAGGAGTAGATCATGCTCGAAATGCTTCCCCAACCAGTACGTTAATCTTTCGATTTCACATGTTATTTGACTGAAGGCAAAGACAAGTTTTCAACGCACCCAAAAACTACGCCAATCTAGATCTTTTCCGTCGCTTCCAGATGAATGTTGGGAATTTGCCCGGCTGACCGGGAAGGTCGTTCATAACACCTCCTTCGCGCCAATTACCAGCCGAGACACCTGTCAAAATATCGTAAATCTCGACATCCTTCAACAGCTATCCGAAGAGCACGCGATTGCGAAACGCCAGCCACAAGAGCTGGAAATGTGGCTTAGCAAAACACGACTTGATCACGCGGCATGGGTTGTGATTGCGGTAAATAGTATTCATCCCAGTGCAGTGCGCAATGACCTACCTGATTGAACCACGCTCAGGATAACTTAGCTGCTTGGCAGCAAAATCAGGCACAAAAACGTGGCGACGAGTTGGCTGCTGCCCGTCAGAGAAGATTGGACGCGTAGGGTTTCAGTCTATATCGGAACGCGTCTTTGTTTGAACTAATTGGTTTACCTTCAGAGTTGTTCGAAACTTAATCGCCAGTGGTACGGTTCTTACCCCTCGTAACCTGACTCTTCATCTTGACTGACGAATACGGTATGTCCCGAAGGTTATGAAGACGTCATCGAGAAAATGGACTTGGACCTGCTTCGTCAGCACAAACTTATAAAGAAGACGGGGGACCTCACAGCACGCGGTGAGCTATCCAATCCCGCCTTTCGTCCGTGCACTATTGTACCTGAGAACTAATTCCATTGGCACAGTTTGGGCGAACATAAAACCTTCGTTGATGGACTTCATGATTCAAGTCGAATCCAAGCTCCGCGAAGAACATCGACTCGACCAGATCACGCGACGTCGACGACTTTTCGCAAAATACATTTCCGACCTCTGCCCCCCACGCTGTTCTACTTCCGTGCCGATTTCGGAGCTATCGCAGGCGTTTCCAATTAAATCCGTTATCGAGTCTTCCCCGGTGGAGCAAGACATCACCTTTAATGACTTCCCACCACCTCATGCTATAATTATGCTTTCTTCGCTGTGGCACCGACAAAAGCGGCAGGACCTTGTGCAGATCATGCGAAAATCTCCACTGATGCCAAGGGCGGTGAGCGTCGCGCATCTGGATCTAGCAACGACTTTCTTTTACTGCGATGGCCCGGGGTACAGGGAGCCTATCGGTCAGAAGGATGTTTTGATACACCCATCAGCCTTTTCTCGACGTCCTGATCGCGATTATAACTCAGTGTCAGTGGCGCGCCTTTTTGATGACTTGCAGCAAGAGTTTTGGAACTTTGGTGGTGACCGTATTTCCTTCCATGAAAGTGCTCACCTCGCCGCACGGTCTATTATCGCTGCTGGTGGATACGATCCGAACACTACAACGGCGGCCACAATGGATGGATTATCGTTCCTTTTTGAATGCAGGTCTTGTAGGTGTTCGACTGATGGCAGGTTGGTCATGTCCTGGAGGCGAGCGGTATTGTTTCTCCTCTTTGATGAGGGGACTATCATGCTAACATGTTCTTGGTATACTATAGATAATGCATGCCATTGACCATATCAGCATTTCCAGACAACTTCCACCACCAAAATGGATCAAACTGGATCTCAGTGATCCATTTTATGCTACTGCTGTAGCTCAGATCGTCGGTGAAGAACCTTTTTTCCGTTGCCACATTTGCAATATGTTTGGTGATGCTGCTTTGATCACAAATCACATCAGGGAGAGGTACGTTTTCATTTTCAGTGAAGCACGAAGCGTACCATTGTAGCTGACAACCTCTTCGCATCTAGGCATACTCTATATCAAACAGTGACAGTTATGCGGCAGCCACATTCACCAGTCAGGGTACCGTGTCCCTTGCCTTTGCTTGGGTCCGGTAACAGTCTCGACGACTCGATAGCCTTTTGAATCGTTCCCTACCATTCATTCTTTTTCCGATGAATTGTCTTTGTCTTTCGTTCATCGATTAGATATCTGGTGGATTAGAAGTATGTAATGTAGACACAAAACACATGTTATAAGTCAAAGTCAAAGTCTGAGTCAGAGTCATCGCTTTTAGATTTTGAACCGCCCCGTATGTTCTTTTGTGGCTTCCCATTCGTTGACGTGGCTTTTGATCGCATACGTGAAGAAGGATCGTCTTCGTCGTCTTCGTCATCGTCACTCTCATTGTCCTTGCGTCGATGTCCGGGTGGTCGCTCAGGCATGTGAAGTGCACCTGTCACCAGAAGAATGGCTTCCAGCTCTAAACATCACATTGAGTTGACGTGCATTCCGGAGGAAACAAAGGAACGTGCGTACCCTCTATTCGTCGCTCCTGGTCAGCGCCCCAAGCAACAATTTGATTGCGAATTTCTCCTTTCTTGTACACAATGATCATGGGCACGCGACTGTCAGGCAGATTGGGTATACATTTGTCGCCTACGATTGAAACAAATTTTGTTCGGGGGTAGCGCTCTGCGAGCAGCCGGATGTGTTGAAAAGCTCGATCTGACCGAGGAATGCTGGATCATGACATACGTAAGATGTAATAAGATTTAGGTTTTGATGGAGAATGACTCGCCCGTCTTTGTAGAGAAAGCAAACCACACCTGTCCCTGCCCCTTCCTCGTCATCATCTTCGCTGATGTTACTAGCTTCCGTAACTTCTCGAGTATAATTATCCCTTCCGATCGGATACACACGACCGAAACGAGCTCTCTTATCTGCCTTGCGATCCTCGGCCAGACGCTGAAGCCTGTATGCAGCGATCGCCCGTTCTGTTTCATCATCTCGAGCATCTTCACTCAACTCTCGCAGTTCAGATGGTGTGAAATCGTTCAGTAAATCATCGAAGGTAGGAGAAGGCGGTGGAGATGGTGACGGAGGGGTAGATTCTCGGGCTGGCAAGATTCCATGCTTTCGAAGTATATCATTACTAGGTACATAAATGAGATGGAACAATTGAAGGTAGGTGCAATCATACAATTCAGTATCTTCGTTGGGGTTAACAGCCATGATAGTAGTTTAGACTTTGAGTAGTCAAAATGGTGATCAAAGGTTTTCGAGAGGCGTCGAAGGACTTCTTTTAATGTAAACCTTCACTTTATGTATGGATACAAGTTATCACTTGCGCTGCGGAACTTGAGATGGCTGCCGCGGCTGGGATAATATCTCACGTGATCCATTTGAGAGGCCGTTGCTCCTTTTGGTTGGGTCGCGGCTTGCTTCCGGACTCGCTCTGCAAAAAATATATACTTATGGTTCGGTTCTATTACCGCTAGTGACCATTGGCATGACTCACCCCAATTTCACACCCGAATTATATATTTTACGACTTTCATCCTCCTGCGATGGAAAGTCCACCAGAAAGCTTGTTACCTCGCCGATACCAAGAAGAAGTATTTGCAAAGGCTCAAACAGGTGAGATCATCTATATCTTGTAATTAAGAATTGGGCCTATAAAGATACTCAGAGAATATCATTGCTGCGCTGGACACTGGATCAGGCAAGACGTTGATCGGCCTTTTGCTCATTCGTTGGATATCCACTTTGGAAACATCAAAAGACAAAGTCATCGTCTTCCTCGTGCCCAAAGTCGCTCTAGTGGAACAACAAGGCAACTTTATTACTCAAAATACTCCTCTACGCGTGATCAAGCTGCATGGAGTGCTTGACATAGACTTGACGGACAGAGTTCGATGGAAGAAGCGGTTTGATCACCACGACGTCTTCGTGATGACTGGTACTGAAGCTCTCTTTTACTCAACTCGATGCACTGATCACCCTTCCCAGCCCAGATTTTTCTCAACATCTTGACTCATGCTATCTGGAGCATTGACAGAGTATCCTTGATGATCTTTGATGAATGTCATCATACTCGGAAAAACCACCCTTATAACGGCATTATGCGCGAATACTTTCAGACTCCTGCAACGGCCTGTCGTCCAAAGATTTTTGGGATGACAGCTTCACCTATATGGAACCCAAGGGACCCAATCGGATCTTTAACTACCCTCGAAGCTAACATGGATTCCAAAGTCATCGCTGTCCGTGCCCATCTCGATGAACTTCACAACCACTCTCCAAAGCCAGTCGAAGTAAGTATATCGACATCTGTGAGGCTGTGATTGATCCTGTCAGCAGATAATCAAGGAATACCCGCCTCCGGAGGATTCATATACCGATTACCCTTCTCCGACATTGTGGGACTACCTTCAAGTCTTTGAGAGACGTATCTGGGATGAACTCGAGATACCTTGGAATGCACTAGAGATCAGATATTTCTCGACCTTTTCCAACATAGGACCATACGCAGCGTCGCTCTTTCTGCATGTTGAGTTAGAACAACATATACTCCGTATTCATGATTCCTATCTGGGCAACGTACAATCAATAGATCATGCCGCTGAGATGGGTTTACCATCGCAGGGACAATTAAAGCCTCCGCCTGTTGATTTTTGGCAGATCCAGCAAATTTATGTTGATTTCGAAGAATTACTTTTCATGGATGCTCCCCTGGCTACCAATGTCCCTCTTCCTCTCTCTCTGACATGGTGTACCCCAAAAATTCGAATCTTGGTAGAGTTGCTTCTTGCATATCATAGGCCGGGTTTCCAGGGGATCGTCTTTGTGGAGCAGCGCCAGACAGCCACCTGCCTAGCTCAGATTCTACCTATGATCCCAGAACTAAACAGCCTTTTTCGTTGTGGTGCACTGATGGGGCAAGGTGTCAATAGTGATGGAATTGGAAAATCGATTCCTGCTGGACACAAAGACACTCTTGAGTCATTTAGGCGCGGCGATATCAATCTCCGTAAGCTTTGTGTTCTCTTGCACGGTAAGGCCGAAAATGTACCCTGATGCTCTTCCCCAGTTATTGCAACTTCAGTGGCTGAAGAGGGACTTGACTTTCCGGTATGATTTCTCCCTGTTTCAAAATATCACCCGTTGTGCTTACGACACAGGCATGCGATCTTGTCATACGCTTTGATCCCTTGGCCCACATGGTCGGATACGTCCAGTCTCGCGGCCGGGCTAGAAACAAGACTTCAACCTTCATTGTGATGATACAAAAGGGCGACAATGCACATCTCATTCGATATCAGACGCTAAAAACTGCTGAACCAGAGATCAACAAAATTTACCGGTCTCGTCACATATCAGAAGATGGGTCATCTGAAGACCATTTTTACGATGACGAAGTTGAACCTGCAGACCTTGTGGAGCGTGAGCGATACGTTGTAGAATCGACTGGGGCAGTTCTTACCTACGATAATTCCATATCACTTCTCAATCGTCTCTGTTCTCTCGTTCCAAGAGATCCTTTCACGCCTCAGCATGTTCCCAAATATTCAGGTGACTTCGAAACCACAATTATCTTACCATCCAGTATACCTCTTTCACCTGATGATCTCACGTTCACCGGACCTCTTCGACGTTCGAAGAAAGAAGCTAAACGTGCAGCTGCTTTTATAGCCGTCAAGAAATTGCACGAGCTCAATGTTTTCGACGACTTTCTCTTACCTGTCTCAGGTTCCAAAGGAAGAGAAACCGAAGATGCAGACGGTCGCCCCATTACTGATGTCTCACAAGTGCCTGTTATGCTGGATGTCCTTGTCCATGATCCCTGGACCACAGGGCGTAGCTTGTGGATCCACCCGGTCTACATCGACAATCGACTTGTCGCTGGGCTTGTTACTGGAACCAGGCTCCCACCTGTCGATGTCGTCTGCGGCAAATCTGTATGTACAAGACCAGGCCGACGATTGGTTTTTGAGGATGAAGATGAGCCGCACAAAAGAAGACTGATGCTTGAGTTCACGAGACTAAGTATATGGCTCCGCGTCACAGCACGACCATTGTCCCTTCCCACTAGCCTATTTCTCGTGCCTCTCACTGCGTTTTGCGAAATAGACTTTGATGCCATGGAGTTACTTGTCGCTGGTCCCCGTGGGTATTCCGACTGGAGTGTTATCAACGAGGACGACTTTGACAATCTCATCATTATGAATACCAACCAGTTTGGAAGGCCATATCTGCTTCACAATATCCGCAATGACCTGACGCCTATGTCGAAGCCACCAACGGGTTCAACCGAAGACGGCCATGGAAACTACCACGAGTATTTTGTTCAGAAATGGACAAGGAAGAGATGGACTGCCCGTGTTCCAACTGACGGACCACTGGTAGAAGTACATTTACTTCCTCGTTCTTCCGATGGACTCTATAATCTGCATTCCGAGACGACAACTATCCCCACTATGGTGCATACAGCATCCAATGGGCTTGTGCTTCCGCGAGATTCATGTCAGTGGTTTGCTATGTCGCCTAATATCCGCGAGGGCTATGAAGTGCTTCCTGCTCTGTGTCACAGAATCAGCGACGTCTACCGCGCTCATCGCGCTCGCTTTGAACTTGGTCTTCCGCCGATAATAGATAATCTCCTTGTTGAAGCTCTCACTCTGCCCTGTGCCGATATGGGCTATAACAATCAGCGACTCGAGACTTTGGGCGATTCCGTTCTGAAACTATGTACTACTGTCCATCTATATAATAAGTATCCTCATCGCCACGAAGGCCAGCTATCTATCCTCAGGGCCAGTTCCATTTCCAATCGTTTTCTGCTTGCTCGTGCGAAAGATATAGGACTTGAGGCGTATGTGACAAGCGAGCGCCACAACGTTCATACATGGAGGTACGTGGAGAGTGTCGATAAGTCATTGAACCCATCAGCAGATAGGTGTGTGTGTCGACGATATCCTCGTCGAAGTTTACAGGACTGCATGGAGGCAGTCATCGGTGCTAGTTTCCTAACTGGTGGTATCCCCATGACCCTCCATACGGGTACATCGCTTGGTCTTTCTTTCGGGGGGCCCATCCCCTGGGCGATTCGATATAGCCGACCTCCAGTGGCTTGTAATGTCTCGCAGTATTTTATTGACTTAGAAAACTGTCTTGGCTACACTTTTCATCGACCTGAGCTTCTTGTCGAAGCTGTTACACATCCTTCGATATGTTCAGGAGGTTCTCCTTATCAACGTTTAGAATTCCTCGGTGACTGTGAGATTCTTTTCCATTTGATAATATCCCCTCGTTCTAACATCACCCCATCCATTCAGCTCTGTTGGATCTGGTTGTCCTCGATTATCTCTTTAAAAAGTTCCCTAATGCAACTTCCCATCAATTATCATTACCAAGAGCAAAGGCGGTCTGCTCCCCATCGTTAGCATCTCTTGCCGTTCGACGTTTGAACCTACATCGCATTCTGCTTGTCAACCGTATGGACTTGATGGAAGCCATTGAATCATACGTTCCCCTTTTGCGATCGACAACGGGCAAAGAAATCGTCGAACGGGGATGGAAGTACGATCCACCGAAAGCTCTCAGTGACGTTTTCGAAAGTGTGATGGGAGCTGTCCTTGTCGACTCTGCCTACAACTACGATAAAACTGCTGCCGTCGTTGAAAATTCTATGGAAGACATTCTATCAGCATTATCTCCATCTATTGCGTTGGATCCGGTGACCACCCTCAGACAATGGATTGCCGAAGCAGGCTGTTCAAAACTTTCCATAGAGTAAGATCCGTCTTGCCATTGAACTATCCGGCTAGGTAATCATGATTGTTTCAGAAAAAGAAAGAGAATCCACAATGGAATGGAGAGGGATGGCGTTGCGGTCCTTGTCCACGGAACGATTGTGACGGGGCCGATTTTGGCGGCAAGCCAATCAGTCTCGAAGTTCATAGCTTCGGAAAGGGCCTTGGCCGTGCTAAAGGATTCTGGTCGTTCCCATTCGCTCTTGCAATTGTGTGATTGCCAGGAGGCCAAGTTTAGAAAAGATGCCGTTTCAACTGACGATGTTGTTAAGAATAACGTCGCGGGTTTGAAAGAAGCGGATTCTATCAAAGAGGAAGACATATCATATGATTAGGAGTTGTTTCCCCGGAGTTATATTTATTCTCCTCCGTTATTAGGCAGTGGAACAATACTAGTAGTCCGGATGAATAGGTGCTCGCCACGAATATGGAAGGGTTGCCCGCAGATCTAGAAAATGGTCGTTGATCCATATTCTGAATCCTCATTTGTCGTAACACATTTGAAACCGACGCTTGGGAGCACAACAAAATACACGTGCTGAAGCTGAATGACGAAGCTTATGGACCCGACACTGACGGCTATCTCACGTTGATTTCAGGGGTTTGTCACGGCCGCAGAGCCCGCTACTTGACATTTATTGGTCACTGGTCCGCTTCATGCCTATCATCGCAGGGTGGTCAGTGATCATTCGTTGAAACACACCGATTGGTAAAAATTTGTCCTTTCGACAAATCCACTACGTTCAATGAAGTAGTGGGAAATGTACCTGGCTCTTGACAGCCAAACTTGGAGCTAGGTCGGCCCGGAATGCCTGGGACATGATCATCTCACCCACATGGATGTCCAAACAAATCATCCACATGGATGTCCAAACAATAGCCACAGCCTTAAGCTTAGGCTTTCACTTACACTGTCATCTTAGATTATAATGGAGACGCCACTTCATGTGACAAATCGGGGAACTGAGGTTCAACGTTCAGCGTCGTTTACCCCTCAGTCCAGATTGTCGGTCCTGCAACCTCGGGGGGTCCCAGAGGTATATATATGGTTGTTGGGGGGGAGGAAGCTAACAGTTACATTTATCACAACGCCCGAAGGCAGTCAAGTCCGTAGTGCACCTGGTTCCGCGACCGTAGTATGGGGTCCGGGCTGTTCGTGCGCGGACCGTGGCCGGTAATCTTGTTTTATCCCTACCAACTATAGAAACTATCTATGTAGATATGGATAAAATATTTCGGTATATGCATCCCCAAAAAAGTACATGGCGTTCACGCGTTCACTAGCATGCGCCGCGGCACAATGTCTGGGTTTGGAAGGACTCACATCCAGTATTGGTCACGAAGCTCCTCATTGTCCCCAACGCAGAGAAACCGTTGATTGTATGAAAGAGATTTGTACAGCGTGGAGTCCAGACTATTGGATAACATGGCATAAGATTTCATTTCTAGACGGTCAGGGACAGTCGCGTTGTACTGTACTTAGTGGTGGTCAATGCTAATAGATCTACGAGATAGAAATTTCTATGCGCAAGTTGCAACACTCGTCTTCATACTTGAGAAGATCGATGAGGATAGACGAACGGACAACTGATAACATTCAACTTAGATGAATTGAGAGCTAGCGTGCATACATGAGCGTATCATGAGCGCTGAAAGGAATCCTGGAGAGGATATCAGGTCAGTTCGACACACACAGAGGTAACTGGCTACTCACATGGGGTTATGTGCTCGTGGAAGATGCTCAGACATCGCGAACCATTTCACGGACACTGCGCAGCATCTCCTGTGATTATCCTCGGAAGGTACACCCGTTTCCAGCAAGAGTTATCGTACGTGTGTCTGCCTAAGAGTTAACATGCAGATAACTTAGGTCGAGGGATGATAGCAACTGTGACGGCTCTCAAACGCATGAAGGACAAGGCGTCCATAGCATACCTCACTTGAATACGCGAATTGTGAGTACGTAGTACGGTTGTTCGTGCGCAGATCACGCCGATAATAACCAACAACAACCATGGTTTTTCAATCGAATTTACTAACAATACCCTTCGGAGCCGTTTTTGTCATAGGATTTAGATCTAGCTTGTCAGGATTTGGATCTAGCTTGTCAGGGTATGATCTGGGGTCCTAATAGTAGTAACTCAGCCAGACCACATGATGTACGTTTTGATGATTATGAGAATGAAGTGGAAGAAGATGAGAAATGCTAGAGACGAGCGAACTTCGTGTCGACGCGCGAGCCGGCTGCTGGACGCCGTAACGGCGATGCCCGGCTTTGCTAGGGCACGCTGGTGACGTGAAGACGGACTAAGTAGAGTTACAGCCAAGTTTCCCATAACATTGACTCACCTATTCTGAATCCAAATCTGGACGGGGTTTTCAGAACGCTCAATGTATCAAATGCCGTTTGTTGGGGTCTATGACTCTACAATAGTCATGATCTTGGTAATTCCTGTGCTCTGCTGTGCCCCGGCTAGGCACACTCGTGATGTGAAGGTTCACAACCACATGCATGTACTATGTCTATTATGTAGTACTTAACGGGGCTCTAATTGATGTTCACCGGTGTACTTATGTGTAACCATATCGTTGCCCAATGGAGAAACAATATCCCGAAAGTCTGGGATTGTTTCGTAATTGCAAAAGTCATTATATGACACAGGAGACAACTTACAAGTCGATTGAGGGTTTCCGTATTTTCAGTCAATAATGATCCTCATTTGAATCGTTGGCCCAGCCTTGATAATTAATTTCAATAACATCCTGATGTACACAGAAGCAATATTCAACGTACATTTGAACATTTGACCGCAGGTTCTCATGTACGCGATGGACGAGCACCGCTCAATTTCTCGACCCAGACTAAACCATCATTTGATGCTCGGCGTCAATTGAACGGGAGGTCCCATAGTTGGACATATCGATCTAATCCCTCCATTTTGACCACTCTTGTCTCTCTCCATTTGTTCTTCTGTAAATCAGCGTCTAACTGACCCAGAGTTGAGTCATCTCGACCAAACAGTCGACTGATAAAAGCCACTAAACAGGAGCCGACTCAAGTCAGAAAAACCTGGACATGTCTGCCCTTGCATCGCCCTCCTTTCTTCGCCACTTGAAATCACTCTATCCTCGAAAAAATATATCTCGCCGTAAGTCAATGAGGATTGTTTCATACACTTTTGTGTCACAACGCAAATCTCATACATTGCTTGCAGTTGGAAATCCATGGTATATCGTTGCCAGCGTGGGCTTTTGCGCGAGTAACAGACCTGATGAAGTTCCTCGTGTCTTTCAACACGCTTTGAAGGATCTCGAGGCAGAGAGCGATGATATCGAAGATTACCGTCTGCTGGCTCGAAAAGTTCGGGATGCCCTATTCAAGGCTGGATTGACAGCTGGATTTGCCAGGGTAGGGATATCAATCCTAAACGTCCAAGACAATAGCCAATGTTAATTAACTGAATCCGTGTGTTTTTCTGACAGAGCATTAACAGTCTTGCTTCTCTGCATGAGGTTATGCCTAAGGAACTTCGTGACACGAGAATGATGCGGTGAGTCCTTCCGACTCCAGCGATTTGAAAAACTTTTGATAGTGGTCATTTTGACAAGGCGTACCGAAACCCCTATCGAAGAGCATGAGAAGATTGGCAAAGCGCTTTTCCGTAGGATTTACGGCGAAACAGCAGATTCGATACAGGATTTAATGAACGACATTTATCCAGACCTGGGTGAGTCCATTGCGAGTCACTTTGGGGCCTACTGCTAACCTTTGCACAGGATGGTTTAATAAAAGTATCATTTATGGTGTGAATTACGGGTTTACCGACATTTTGTCGCCGCTGGAGACATCATATACAATGATCGCAGCTCTTACAGGTAAGGACTGGTCTATTTGATTCTTCGCGTTGCCGCGATTCTATTTGACATTTACATTCTCAGCGACCGATAATCCTCGACAGATACAGTGGCACCTCGATGGCGCTCAAAGGGGAGGGGCAACGCTGGGAGAAGTACAGTCCATTCGTACTATGTCCATGAAAGTCGCTGCACGATCAGGCATTCAATGGAGGAATGAAATTCCGAAAGTCGGGGAATCTCTCGTAGTAGCAGGAGGCATTGGACGTTAATAACGCAAGAGCAGAAGAATGTGTATTGTACTAGAGTGAATTGCAAATAATCCGTGGAGTCATGGAGTCATAAGTGGTCATGGAGTCATCAGTGGAATTAGCAATTGATGGATATCCGGAGCTCTGGCCGCTGGTGCCGACGAGTTCGGCTGATGTCTCCGGCTTGTTCTGCCGCCGTGGTAGTTCTCTCCTCATTGTTCGTGGTTCTGTTTTACCGGTCTAGTTATTCTACCGGTCTAGTAATTTTACCGGTCTAGTATTTTGTCGGTCTACCCGTCAAAGAACAACGGATTATTTACCGCACCTTCTGGCCAGAGAATAGTCAAAGTCCGAATTCGGAATCAGTTTGGAGATGTCACACTGGTGATTCAAGATATCAAGCCTTCTGTTACTAAGTACCTTTATAACAGTCTCCGAGTTTTACCAAGGCATGCTTTAAGGTTAAGAAAAAATCACAAATTGAGAATTTCTCCGAGTCTATCGTTACAACTTGTACCATCGAGTAGCTTATGTCAAGTCGGGACATTTGCTTCCAGCCCTCTGCACCTAGATAAGAAGCTGTCCTGATGAATAATAAATATGGTCTCGTCCTGAAGCTTAGAATCACACGGTTAGCGCGGATCAGGTTTTGAACGCTTCGCAACACGTGTGGTCGGGAAGTTCTTGAAAATATTGATGGGATCTGAGATCTGAGATTCCAAGCGTATGAAACTGAATTTGTTGAGACACTACATGCTGCTTTCTGAAACCAATAACCGCTGATACTCTCACCGAGAATATCGGCATCAGCTGCCAGTGGGATCACGGCAAAACCCCCTCTGTAAGAATCTCAAAATATCTGATACCTAAATGGAGGTTATCCGGTTTGGTATGGATAGGTGTAATTCTTACGTTACGGAAAGTCATCCGATAGATTGTTATGGATTTCAAATATATCACCGACTTTTGGACGGTCGTTCCACAGCCATCCGAATCGCACTTGATTGATGCGGCTTTACCGCACTTCAAGATCAAATATTTGGATTGTCAATTGCAGGTCGTTCATCTGGAGTCTCGAAGGGGAACTCAATGTAAATGCTGAATGCTGTAGAGAATACTATGGTCGTCTGATACTCAATTGATTCATTTCATCGGCTGTAAGTCAATAAGACATACGTCTCAGATACGAATAAGTGGCGCAATCCCGAAAAGTCTAAATCGACCACGCTGCTGATGGCGTAGCATCGTACCCGATGGTACCAGGCTCACAAGGCTCACCATCTACCAAACTCGCCATCCACGGCCCACCAGGCTCGCCATCCATATGTGCAACTTTCATTATCATCAGTGCAAAACTCATTTGATTGACTCTTGTTGGGAATGCCTCTATTATTATGTTACTATATTGATACCTACCGACACTAATTAATAGTTATGGTCTGTTAGTGATAGGGATATATCGATGATTTATTAATTTTAGTCAAGTTTCAAATTTTTTTCTAAAATGCACACACCAATCAACATTGAATCTAAGTAGAGATTAGCTTGACCGTAAGATGTTACTGATTACTTGTCTGACATTGTAGAATAGGCTTTAGCATCTCTATTCCTTTTGAAGCGACCAACCTTCTCCTAAACTGATTTTGCTGATGTAATCCCCAGCCGGAATTCGCTGACAAGTCTCATACCAAGAACGTCCACGTGTGGTTTTGGGATCGTGCCCACGCTGTTTATGTGAGTCTCAACTTGAATATGTTTTCTGTATCTGAGGGCATAGAGTTATTCTTCATATCGTCTTTAGAATCGTCGCACTCCAAGGATAAAGCTTAGTGACCCCTATGACTGTTCTTGCAACTTCCTCCTTTCTCACCCATCTGAAATCACTTTATCCTCGAGGAGACTGCTGTGAGAAGGACTTCTTAGTTCAGTATTCATGACATATTTCTCATACCATGACCGGTAGTAACTAATCCATGGTACATCATCACTAGTGTGGCATTCTGTGCGAGCAATAGGGTAGAGGAGGTTCCTCGGGTATTCAAATATGCTTTGAAAGACCTTCAAGCGGAGAACGACAAACTTGACGATCATCGTCTACTGGCTCGTAAAGTGCGGGATGCCTTATTCAAGGCAGGCATGGTTGCTGGTTATGCTCGAGTGAGTTATGGGCTTTTTATCAATGTAATACAACAAGGAATACAAGGCCCATCCTTCACTGCAGACAATTAATAGCCTTGTTGCCTTGCATGAGGTGATGCCTGAGGAGCTGCGCGACACCAAGACTCTGAGGTAAAGATCTATGATTTGACTTCGCACTTCGTGATTGTTACGAATTTTGCAATCCAGACGCACGGATATTCCAATAGAATTCTACGAAAAGACTGGTGGAGCCCTCTTCCGTAGTATCTACGGCGAAACAACAGAGTCGGTTCAGGGCTTGTTGGATACTATCTATCCAGATATGGGTAATTCTCCGCGTGTGGCTGGTGGTGTATCATTCACTTTCCGACAGGATGGTTCTCAAATACGATTGGTTATGGTATGACCTATGGTTTTACAGATATCTTGTCGCCGCTGGAGACGTCATATATCTTGGTTGCAGCTCTTATCGGTTAGTACATGTCTCGAAATTTGAACGATTGCAATTTTCTAATCCGAATGTGTCCTTAGCGAGCGATAGCCCTCGGCAGATTCAGTGGCACCTTGATGGTGCTCGCAGGAGAGGTGCAACGATTGAGGAAGCACGAACTGTTCGTACTATGTCAATGGAGGTCGCCGCACTTTCTGGGATTCAATGGAGAGACGGGGTTCCAGAAGTGAAGGATTTCATTGAAAACAAACAATAGCAATAATTGTGATAAATGCTTCCATTGAAAGTAGAGAGTATAAATTGGCCTCATCTGTGGTAGACAATCATTGAGTTGCCCTTGTAAACTATGTTCGATTGCCTTCATATCTGTCACCTTATATGAAAACCAATTTTTTTGCCTTCTCCCAGTCGACTGGATGTCTAGAGGAGGCCCATTCGTCGACGGCAGTGATATCTTGAATTGAGTACTGGAGACTGTTTTCCACTTGTACAAAGAAAGTTCATCATTGGATAGGCAACACAATGTCTCAACGAGTGAGCCTATCACCAACTGCCCAGCAAAGGTCTACTTGTCTCAAGATAGTAGTTTTGTGTTGGCTTCAAGTCTTTGAAATTTCCAGAGTAAGATCGACAATTACTTACGACGAGAATATCATAATCGCTGAAGTTTGAATGTGCCCCCTCATTTCACGCAACGACTAGGAAGATGTTGTAAACATGCGAAGAGATTCAAGTCTAAGGGTGGTTGATAGAACTGGTTCAGCCATTGCTAAGGATCAATATTACGAGCCTCAGACACGGTTGTTATCCTCAGGCTGGCATGACTAAACTTCCATGACATACCTATCCTCTTGTAAACAGCCAGAGTAAAAAGGAAAGCTCCTGCGGTACTGGAATTCAACGAAGTGCGGTCGACACGGTCTAAGCTACCTTGGTCCCGATAACGTGTCACGTGTCACTTTTCACCACTGCAAGGAGTTTGTCAACGGCCTCTTGACTTTCTTTCAGTGGTTTGGCCGTCGTCGACGCACTATCGTCCCCTAGCAGGGTCTAAAGCCTCCTGGTAAAATTCAGTGTCTATATGGAGGACTCCAGCGTCTCTGGCGCGCATGACAACAATCTGGGTTCTTCCGTAGCGTCAATATTGGGCATTAAAGGCGGTCTTCGCTTTCGACCCCATGGATCAACTCAAAAGGCCCATATTATCTTGCGACGCGTCACTGTATCCAACGACTCCAACAATGATGGACTTGGCAGCAAAGTCGTGCGTTTCACGCTCATTGCGCACAAACGAATCGAAGTTAAGCCAGGGAAAGAGTTGCTTCTCATGCTGGAGGCGGAAAATGGGCCATTCAAAGACCAAGCTGTCGTCATGGAGGGTGACCTCAAGTCTTCTGGAGATCGTTTAAACAAGGAAGATAATCCACAGGACACTGATAAAGAAAAGTTCTTAGTTCCACCTGTGAAAGAAGCGATTCCACCCAAGATGCGTAGAGCATGGGCTAAGGTTGATGATCTTACTTCGGCCACTTGTGCGTCACTCTAAATTTTCATCATTACTATGACACATCAATCATTTCCTTCCTTAGCACTATCGAAAAAACAACCTCCTCCGCTGACTTCTGTTGGCGTTCAGACAGAACGTTCGCATGTTTCGATATCAACTCAGACTGAATCGCTCTTCAAAGATGAATCATCTCAAACATCTTCATTGTCTACGTCTGTGTCAGTCCAGGTTGATCTACCTTCGCCTATCCGAATATCGAGCGCTGTACAGACTGGGTTGACGCAGTGTGGTGACGTCGGCGTTTTTAATGAGACAGAACTAACTCCTGTCGGTTTAAATTGCAGAGGTATAAACGAGGACCAGGGACCTCACCTCATCGTATGTCCCTGAAATCCTGATGCACCTATTAAATTTTCATGCATACTAGGACGAGGAGAAAGAGCGAAGCCTTTCTCCTATGGAACTCGATTCTCCCTCCGACTCCCCTCAACCTTCTCCTGTGGTACCAGTTTCTACCCTATCCATGTGTATTCCACATCTCTTTCCTCTTTCTGTTCCTTCACCCATATATTCGCCCACCTTATCAATTGCGTCCAGTTCGGGCGCCCAAGACATGCAATTGTCTCCTATTGATATAAAACCAACCTTGCATCTGGAAGATCTTCTGTCGGATGCCAAATCTCTACCACCTCCAATAAATGGTACGCTTGCTGATGACTCCAAAGCGACTGCCTTTCCTTCCCATCAGAACACTCCTGCGATATCTTTAGCCACGTGTATCTCTCCGACCTCGGACATCGCCATGGGGTCTGAACATACAGTTAAACCAGCAGTGAACAACCCTTTTGTATCAGGAGGATTTGTAACAGATTTTGGGGTACCGTTTGAGAAACCAAGTGGAAGTGGTCATGGTCTCGAGACTAAAATCAATGACTCTAAGGTAAGTCCTCCACATTGTTCGGTGTTCCAGTTCTGTTTCATTTCAGACGTTTTGTCTTCGGGAAAGCCATCCCATTTACTACAGCCTCGCCCGATACCTGTCCCTTCCCCTTCTTCGGCTGTGAAGTCGAGGGTTACCTGTCCTTCTACTGCAATGCAGAACGCCATTGCATCTAGCAGTAAAGTACCGTCTCCAAAGATTCCAACTCGGCCAAGAATCCACACACGTATCCTAAGTGGCCGAGCCCTCGAAAAATCTCCTGTCAGGGATTCGCACAAATCTCTGCCTCCAGATCCCAAATCATTAGTTTACATTCCGTCTGGCCCGACGTCGAATCCATTGGGCATTCGACCTTCTGTATCTGTGGCTGCCTTGAGTAAATTTCCTCGGAGCACTCCAAGAATGCCACCCAACGCACCTAAAACATTATCGACGCCAGCTTCAGCGCCAGTTAAAAGACGTTTGGTCGTCGGAAGTGAGTGGCGGCCATTCGTAAAAGCAACAAATAATAATGGACCTGCGGGTGACCTTCCTCGTTCTGCGCCAGTGACACCGTCCGCTCCACCATCTACACCAACGATGACTTCACATATTGTGTCATATTTAACACCTACTCCCCCATCTGCTGCGCCACCACCTCTTCCCTCCTCCGCTCCAGAAAATAAATGGAAGCTTGTAAGTGCCACTCTACCCGCCTCCCCAGCCACCACATCCGCAAGTGTCCCTACCACTCCATGCCCCCCTCCAAAGAACAATGTCAGCGAACAGGATCAGAATGGTAAGACTCCAAGTCGAATACAACGATCGCCACTTCTTGAGAAGGCACAAGCAAGTAGGTTCTCTCTCATACTCGATCCGTAGGGTTGTATTGATTCTTCCAGATTCATTGAAAGATAGAATAGCACCTTCTTCAACTAGCTTGAATACTTCCACACCGTCAGCACCCGTCAGAAGCAACGGCCGTGACTTACGTAGCCGAATATCTGATGCCCCCGCTCTTTCCAAGACGTCCACACCTGCTTCCAACTCAGTCGCGACATCTCCTACTTCAACTCTCGTCTCCCAATCTCCTGGTGAGTTTTGACATCCCGAGTTGATCTGTTCAAATGACTGAGACATTTGCATCTGCAGCACCACCTCTCTCGTTATCATCATTATTATCACCTGTAGTGCCCAAGAACATATCGCCTGTACTTAATCACCCCCTCCCACCAAAGCCTACCTTCGTAAGCGTCAAGAGAGAAAGACCTAGATCACCTGAACCCGTTTCGCGGAAGAAACAGAGGCGGATATTTAAATGGCCTACGGTTGATAGTAATTATTCAACTAGATTGGTAGGTGATGGCCAGGTTGGTGTGCGGAATATAGCTTTCAGTTCTGATGGAAGTCACTTTGCGTTAAGCTGTAAGTTTCTTTTCACTTTGATATACTGAGCAAACAGATTACACTTGTCTACAGGCAATGATCGGACCATTCGTATATGGAATAGCCGAAATAGGAAAGAAATTGCGAACCTGTCGCATAATTCTCCAGTCCTAGCAGTAGCTTGGATGGAAGGCGATGCAGGTGTTGTCTCTCTCGGAGAAGACGGTCTCGTCAGCAAGTGGACAAAGAGTGTAAGTTTTTTGGTTTTGGGAATGTCAGAACGTCTTTCACAGGTATTGATATCGACAAAGCAGGGCATAAATCATTGGCAGTGGGCTAAGGTGCTCGATGCTGGGAAGAACGACGGAAGAGCTGATGACGACAAGATATGTTTGGCATACGTCCGTGATCGAATAGCGGTGTCATACCCACGGGTTGGTGTCAGAGTGTGGATCTGGTCAAAAGGTGCCACGAATATGTATGATGGGCAATTGTTAGATTGATTGCTGACGGAATCTCACAGGGACTTGGCAGGCTCAAAGATCTATCTTACGACAGAATGTAACTGCGATTACATTTGTCGATGGTGGAGCGGCTATCATTGGCGGAACGCGCGATGGAGTGGTGTGAGTTGTTTACATTAGTTTTCTCATGGTATCTACATCATTCGTTTGGCAGGTGGCATTCCGACATACCCAACGGCACTTTACGCGCATACGCTTTTCTCTCGTCCAGAATGTAAGGCGATGAATCAAGTTATCTTTGCAAATGCTGATGATTATGCTGAAAGCTATACTTTGGATCTGACGCCTTCGGGCACCCATGTCCTCGTGGGTCTAGGATCAAAAGCCTATGTCGTTGGGATTCATAAACCAGGCAACAAGGGCGATGTTGAGCGGTCGTTTTCGTGCAACGAACAAGAAAACAGATCGCAATCCAGTGGTACACCGCCTGATGGCTTTGGTGCGGTGTTTGCAACCGAGGGCCAAGCTGTCTTGTTCGGGAGCGTAGAGGGATGTGTCCTAGTCTGGGATCGAAAGAAGGCAGTCATCGTGTATGGACTTGAGCACGAGGAGGGTACGTACTTGTCTTCTTGAATGGCTTGTCGCTTCATGTGATCATTTATGGTGTGTATAGGTGACACCATTCAGGCTGTTGCAGTGCGTACACCCATGTAACGGGAGTCATCCATTCATTAATTCATCTTTGATTCATTCCTCCCAGAGCTTCGATGGACCCACGAATCGTGAGGGATACCTTTTGACGGGGACAAAGTCCGGGAAGCTATCGTGGTGGTCGCAGCCTGTGGCGGCACCATCGTAGGAGAATTTTCGATGTATTTTATTCCTGATAAAATAAAATGGAGCGTGGGAGTATCATGAGACGTGTCGTTGGTTTGACCGTGTTTGGCTTTGCCGGACTTGCGTTCAATCAGGTCGTTGCCACAGAACCTCTCTAGATTGTCAGCGACAGTCAACCGTGCTAGTGAATCGTTTGTCTACTTTCTTTCTGTGCGTAGCCCATTTTTGCTGATGGCCGTCATGTCGCGCAGTCGACTTGTCCGTCTACGTGCTCTTTAGGTTTTCTCCAGGCTCGTAGCATCCCCTGATCGCTTTTGAAAGCGCCTTAATTATCGACTTCTCTCGTGCTCCTAGGTCCGCCACTTGTTCCTTAAGTTTCGACTGCTCAGAAGATCAGTGAGTCCATTTATCTCTCCTTGTCTCTTGTCTCCAAGCATCCGGCCACGAGGCTCTGTGCCACGCCAACCCTGTTGCCCAGGATGCCACTAGGCGATAAGAAACTGTCGATTTGGTCGTGTTGCGTGTGGATCGCTTACTTATATGCCACCTGGTCCTTCTCCGCAGTTATCACCTCCTTCGACGGATAACCTAGACACCGACAATGCAGACGATCAAATGTGTAGTCGTTGGAGATGGTGCGGTCGGAAAGGTCCGTCTGTTCTTGGGATAGTCATTGTCGTTGTGATTCACCGGAACAATGTTGGTCATGACCACCAGACTTGCCTGTTGATATCTTATACCACCAACAAGTTCCCCAGTGAATACGTTCCAACGGTACGCACCCTTCGGGTCTGCTGCTCTGGAAGTTCGTTAGGAAACGACCTACCATGCCTAGGTTTTCGACAATTATGCCGTCACGGTTATGATCGGTGATGACCCCTATACGTTGGGACTGTTCGATACGGCCGGTACGTGTCTTAGCCTGAGCTTTTCGTATCACGGAGATCCTCAAACATGTACACCTAATAGGCCAGGAGGATTACGACCGTCTCCGGCCTCTATCGTACCCTCAAACTGATGTTTTCCTGGTCTGCTTCAGTGTGACCTCTCCCGCCTCCTTCGAAAACGTGAAGGAGAAATGGTTCCCGGAAGTGCATCATCATTGTCCCGGCGTGCCATGTCTCATTGTGGGCACTCAAATCGATTTGCGGGACGATGTTCAAGTGATTGAAAAGCTGGCAAGACAAAAACAAAGACCAGTCACGAACGAGCAAGGTGAAAAGCTTGCCCGGGAGCTCGGGGCGGTCAAGTATGTAGAATGTTCAGCATTGACGCAGAAGGGTTTGAAGAACGTCTTCGATGAGGTAAGTGAAAAGATGCTCGGCATGTTCTTTCCATGTGTAACTGTGCCTTAAATTGCGCGCCTCATTTAATCTTTCAGGCCATCGTCGCTGCTCTCGAGCCTCCCGTGGTGAAGAACAAGAAAAGGGCCTGCCTTATTCTCTAAGCCTAGTCTTGGGGTTTTTACTTCACCATACATGTTACGATCACCTTTACGTCACGATTTGCTTATATATCCTCTTTTTGGTATTTTCTTTTCCTTTCCTTTCCCTGAAGATATTTCTCTCAGGTCATGCCTTATACTAAGATACATTTCCAAGGGTATTATTTGTCCATTGCCATGAGTTAGATACTTCCGCCGGCTTCTCCAAAGAGTAAGATTGTTATCAATAGTGCAAACGCGCAAGTTACAAATGGTAAGTGAGAAAGAACGTCCTCGGAACAGATGTAAAATAGTCTAGTTGTAGTAAGAATATCCACCATTGTCCATGCAAACTGTTCCGATTCCGAGGCTTAGACGGAGGTTTCTGTCCCTTGCCACCACTGCCACGTTGTAGTAGGGTTCCAACTATAGTGAATCAGCGCTATTTCAGGTTCGCTCGAATTTGTCTTACTAGTGAGATGGTTTGGGGTGATGGTGCTGGTAATCATCCTGTCTCTCCTCGCTACTGTAAGAATCCGTGAGATAGGAGAGTGCTTTACACTATTTTAGATACACACCCTTCGTCCGACACGTCTCGCTGGACTGGACGCTTCATTTTGTACTGTTTCAACGCTCGAGGCACAACATCATTCGTGGTGCGAGTTGGGACAGCCACAGAGAACGATGCCAGAATGACGAGCGTAGCCGCAAAGACAGTGAAACTAAACCAGCGCATGGCCCTTGGTCCTGGAGTTTTGGGCGTGCGGGTTTAAAAAACTATTTCTTCGCGCGCACAGGTCGCGCTTTTATGTAGCCCGGGTAGAGTGGATGCGCCCGAAAGACCGGATGAAACGACGCATGTGGAAAGGCCACGCTGGCAGCTAGCTGTCGATCAACCTTTCGTATAGAGTCAGGAGAGACGGAGAAGTTGCGGTAGGCACGACCACGCCGAAAGAAGAGCGCGGGTCTTGGCTCAAACAGATAACGAGTGAGCGGCATTGCAAATGCCCGAGTAATCTAACCCTCACTGCCAAGAGGATACGCCAGAGAGACCTTCATTGACGTACTCTGATGAGGTTGAGGCCAAGTTTGATAAAGTTCGCTTGATCAAACAAACCGCTTTCGGTTACGTCTTCCATTTGCTCTCTCACCTAAACTATCATGTCCCGTCCTCAAGATGACCGGAATCAGGAGGCTACCGTCTACTTGGTGCGCATGATGAAGTGAATTCATGAACCTATTCTCAACCATATGTAATTCGCAGGGGAACCTCGACGAGCGGTGCACGGACGCACTCGTGTGGGAGTTGATGCTTCAGGCAGGCCCTGTTGGTAAGGTTACTTTACCGCAATCGATAGTGTCCATGTTATGGACTAATGCCGGCTCCACCGGACAGTGAACGTACACCTCCCAAAAGACCGTATCTCAATGGCGCATCAGGGTTACGGCTTTTGTGAGTTTTTGACAGAGGAAGATGCGGAATACGCCTGTAAGATCATGAACCAGATAAAATTATGGGGAAAACCCATCCGAGTGAACAAGGTTCGTTGACTCCAAAGTGACATTCTATTCGTTGTAGCGGCCTACTCATGTCTAAACACTTTTCCCTTAGGCTTCATCGGATAAAAAACAACTTGACGTCGGTGCCAACCTGTTCATCGGTAATTTAGACGAAAATGTGGACGAGCGACTATTGTATGATACTTTCAGTGCCTTTGGGCTCATGGCAACAACCGCAAAGGTACGTGGTCCTTCTCTCATCACTGGCACCTCGACCCAACGACTGCTTCTAGATTGCCCGTGACACGGGGACGGGTACATCAAAAGGCTATGGTTTCGTCTCCTATACAGATTTCGAATCTTCCGACGCTGCTATCGAATCAATGAATGGACAGTTCCTGATGAACAAGGCCATCACAGTACAGTATGCATTCAAGAAAGACGGCAAAGGAGAGCGCCATGGCACGTCTGCCGAACGTCTCTTAGCAGCTCAAGCACGCAAGAATAACGCCCTGCCTGTCGCTGCACGCCCCCCACCGGCGCCCATCGCTTTTGGTGCGCGCCCGCCCATGCCTGGCTATCCCCAGCCGTACCAAGGGCAGTTCGCAGGCGCCCTCGCTCAACCTCCGCCTCCTCCCGGATTTACGCCTCAGCAGACGATTATGCCGCCACCAATGGGGATGCCCATGCCTCCGCCTCCTATGGGTGCTGTTCCTATGCCCCCGCCCCCAGGTATGCCAGTCTATGGTGCGTTCCAGCCTGCCCCGCCGCCTGGATTTGGAGTGCAGTATCCGCCGCCACCTCCACAGCCCCCGCAGTTTTGAGGGCATTCAAAGGGGCATAGTCTTATACTGAGTATATTGAACGTGTAAGCTTAAGCTTTGTATAAAAATACTGATTAATTCAAAAAGACTATCATTTTGACAGTCAAAATACATTGTTTGAGGGGTATCAGAAATTTTCTCGTGGTTCTAGCTTCTCGACCGGCGGTCCGTTGCGCAGTCGAACAACAAGTTTTATTCTCCCGCTACAAGTACACGGATCTTACATTTCAGCGTACCATAATTGCCTCGATTCAGAGTAAGAGTAGCCTTTCGAACACTTCAGTTCAACGGCTCCCTCGGATGTTTCGCCACCGCAGCATCATATTCCTCTTGCGTTTCCAACGGAAACTCCAGAGGACGGGTAAGCGGCTCAAATGGAATACCACGGCTCTCGAGCTCCTTCAGACGTGCAGCGGTGGCGGAACGTGTTCTATTCACGCTGTAGATCTTGATTCTAGTGAGAGGCAAATGTATGATCTGGGGTTCAAAGAAATAGAGCGTTCTCGAGCACGTACCTGTGGCAGGACGATGTGACATGGAGGTCCCAGCTGAGTAAGAAGGGGGAATAAAAGTTGGGTATTGTAAAGCATTTGCTGATTGGGACCACTCACTTCCAGGTGGAGCGCACGAAGGTTGGCTCCGTGTTATTCGAGGAATCCCATGAGCGCACACAGAACTCTAACCAGCCTTCTGCGTCAACAGGAACGTCTATCTTCCAGAGGCGCCAGGCATGATAGTGCTATACGGGATATTAGTCGAGGGACCGCATGTTTGTTGAATGACACTTACCTTTTCAGTCAAATCCTCTTCTGGCACTGCATACCACACGCTTCCCCTATGACCAAATCTCACGCCCATAACGGAGAAAGGAGAAAGTCAAATAATAACGTACCCATCCGGCGAGACCTCGACACGCTCAACCCAGTTGCCACCGCCACTGTACGACCAGCCCTGAAGTGTAATCTTCCCGTCATGAATGACAGTTTGCTTATCTTCAGGGTAGATTATAGCACTCCTATACCATGGTGTGTGAACTTGCAATCAAAGGGAACAAACGTGAACACGAACGAGACTGGCATCTGCTGAATCGAGAACCCGTTCGA
Organism: Termitomyces sp. T153; assembly: GCA_018296165.2. NCBI lineage: Eukaryota > Fungi > Basidiomycota > Agaricomycetes > Agaricales > Lyophyllaceae > Termitomyces > Termitomyces sp. T153. The sequence goes on along the minus strand of JACKQL020000175.1, from coordinate 35,729 downwards.
AAACTTTGCGTTGTGCTTCCCGATCTGCGAACATCGGCTTGAAACCGAGGGTCCTGCTCGTAAATAGCTTTTTTACTAACCTGGGAGGTATAGTATAAATATTCTTGCTGTTGCACTGGTCCCTTGCTTGGCTCGGCCAGAGCATTGATTTTGTAGACCCATTTCGTGCTGCGTGCGCCGATGTAGCCAGTAACAATGACACGCAGAGGAGCGCCATGAACCTTCGGGAGTGGCTTCCCGTTCATCTCCCATGCAAGCAATACCTCTTCACTTCGCCGAACCTTGCGCCAGGGGACGGAGACAGCGTAGTTGTAAACGTTGTTTTTTCTGGGCATAAGTTAGGTGTTTGGATACCGAAGTATGTGCGGAACGTGCTTAAAGTAAGTGTCAGCTCCGATGAACTCCAGATGCTTGCATTCGGGGAGAACACCTCCACACGCGATCTTGAGGACACTCTTCAGCGGAACGCCACGATACACTGCAGTACCTCTTGAGGAATCAATCCATAGTGAGATAAGAAAATCGACAAGCGCTAGAACAACGTACATGGCTCCCTCACCTGATGAGCAATCCATCAGTACACACGATATCTACATGTTATCAAACGAAAACGCCTGACCCCATGGTGCATTTATCAGCTCGTCGCCGTCACCCGGGTATTGCATAACCTGCTCGATGCGCCGAGTTCCGCTGCATTGCAAGGTGACGGTTACTTGTTCTTGACTACAGATAAAATATGAATCATGAGCCTGAGATTAGCGACTTGGACAGACGTAGTATATGACAGATGGTAACTGACGGGAATTTCAAGGGATCTCGAAGTTCTTGTAAAGTTAATTTGATCTTCTTGCGAACGAGACCGGCGATCTCGAGCTCATACGCTTGTTCTTTAATGTCCGGAATACCCCCATGGTTGCGTACACTAGATGTAAATCACCGATTATCGATCAAGTCATCCACCGGGAAGATGTTTGAGCTCACAAATGATATCTATTGTCTGTCAATTTGCCTCCAAGGAGTTGGTCTCGCCTCGTTTCCCCATTATAAGGGAAATCGAGTAAATGAATGAGGTCAGGTTTCTCCTGCTGCACAATGTCCCAGCTATCCTTAACGATCTCACTGAGGCCGAGACAATCGTGATATTGCTTCCATCGTTCACCAATGAGGACGGGATTTGTCTTTGGAAGCGGCACTAATTGGAACTCTACACCACAAACATGATCGACAAAGCACATAGATACGAGCTAAGAGGCGGTGCACACCAGGTGAATGACTGAATTCTTTGGAATTCAAGATCTTGGCTGCCTCAGCTTTCTTCTTAGGGTAGTCTTCCCACTCGATATATCTGACGTAAATATGAGTTCACCGTCGATTAGCAAGTAAGGATCTGTACCCGCGCCAGCCAGATTTCTCTTCTGCGAACATTGTGGGCATGAGCAATGAAAGTATGAGTCAGGTGTCTAGAGGAATACAAGAATCGGGTTATCTATGTTCTGTTACCTGCGGTGACATGAGAGAACATCAAAATTCATCAGGAATCATCGGATGCTTTGAGAATATCCTGCCAGAATAGAACATATCCACAAAAGAATTTTGAGGCAAACTGCAGTGCATTTAGAACGAAGAGACAACAAATAGCACGCATCCCCTCGATCACTACACCTATTGTCAGGCTTCTATAGATTGGAACACATTGCGAAGCCTGTATTGGATCGGGAGCCCCTGATCTGAGGTTATGTTACACATAGGAGCATTCCCAGACCCATATCTTTCTCTGAGTTCATCACTGGAAGCGAGACATACATCGACTGGTGATTAAAGGTTTGGGTAAGTCTAGGGCACATATGCATAGAGATATCGCTTGGCATGAGACGTAAGTGGTAAAATGAGATACCTTCTAACAGCATGCTCGGCAGAGTGAGATCCGCAATCCATTATCGATATCAGAACAATAACGATTATGGAGGAACAAAGGGAAGAGATATTCACGTGGCCACGAGACAATTTTGAAGTAGATACATGTATAGTTATGAGAAAGCAAGATTTAATATTGTTGTGAAGTGGGCGCCAGATATCGATGAGCTTTAGCCTAGTGCAAGCGGACGGTAGGGAGTGATAAAGCGATAACAGAAAATCAGGACATTCATTCGGATGAAAACGTGGGCCGGCGCAAGACCTTGATCAAATAGACACTGAAGGAAGAAAACAGGCCGTCGTAGTGAACCTCTTTGAAGAGGTATTCTTTCGCCAGTAAGTTGTTCTGAGTTACGCGAGGCTCAAATACCGTGAAATATATCGGAAGCAGTATCACTGCTTAACAAAAGCGTTTCATAAATCAATTTACTCGAGAGGTGGAAAGAATTCGTTACGCCGCAAAATCCTCAATGAGCCGAGGTCACAGTTCAAGAGCTGATGATAAATCTTAAACTTATTCTTCGGCATGATTCGTCCTTCTGTCCTAAGGGTTCGAGCTTTATACCTTACATTTTTCGGTCAATACGTGTAGCTACAAGTTTGGTGTCGTGGCTACGCGACTCCCAAAGACGCTGAGCAAAGTCGCGTTCTGCAAGATGCTCAAAAAATCGTCCTCCATGTATGTACACATGCTCAACGAAGTCATAGTATATCCAAACCGGAACGAGTAGTTGTCCTTTACGGCCCGTGTAAGATATTCCAAAGAGAGACAGAATTGAGTTGGACATAAGGGGAACAATAACATCACATGGGGGTGAGTTAAATCCCGAGAGAGATATTTCCAGCCATGAACGGCAGCAAATAGAACGGCAACAAATAGAGTGGCTGCTGCTCATGTTCTTTCAAGTCCGAATGCGCCCAAGTAGGAAGTTGGAGAGATCAGTGCCTCGTCTCCGGTTCGTACGAAGATAACTGAGGGCTGACGTACCCCTTTCCTCAGAACTTATACTGACCTTTGACATGGATGGGGTGATGTAAACCATATATGACGAAATTTAATGAAGGATTGCCAGTTAAGGTGACCTTGAGCTTAGAAGCAAGGATAACCGTATACTAGTGCACTTTCCTTCTCGTGATCGTTGAAATGAAGAGTTTGAAGATCGAAACTGTTTCTGTACTGGATTCTAAGTGATTGGAACAGGATTATGAGTATTATGAGTCTCATTTCATAGGACCTCGGAGTTAACCGTGAGTTCATCGGGCATGCTTATCCTTGTTTCGCGCGTCAATCAGCCAACTTGGACAGGTGCCCCGCCGTTCCCTCCACAATGAAAAAAAATGATAAGTAGAGCCTATCCGCGATGATCCAGAGCTCTCAGAGCATCCTATTGTTAATAACGGCCAATTTTTTCTTTTGTCCATCCTAGGCAAGGTCGACCTCATACACACAAAAGTAACTCATGATTGGGAAGGCGCTGCCAAATTGAATCCTCGGGGAGATCGTAATTCTTCTGAGGCATGCAATCAAATCGGGGGCTTCACAATTCCCTGGCTAAGTTTATAATAGACAATGGAAGCGTCCTCGGAGGTGATAGCTAGATAGACTTCCGCTGGGTTCCCCAAAATCGCAAACGCATCCTGTAGCCTGCGACCAGTTGAGTAAGAACCACATACTGAAATGTAAGTAAACACACACCATCCAAATGAAATGGTCTCCGAGAGCGTGCACGGTACGACGTGGAGATCTTTATTCTATATTGAAAGTGATCAAGCTTTTAGAGTAGAAAGCGGAGAGATGATTATACACGTACAGTATTGGGCTTACGACCCTTGATTGCTGCACGCTTGCATGCTGGGAGCTCGATCATCTCGACATTGGTCCATTGCTGGGCTATTGACGTTCTGTGTATTAGTGAGGGTTTCAAGTATTGGTATGGGAAATTTCACCGAAGACGATGTCGTTGTATGCTTGAAATAGCGAGCCTGCTGCGCGAGGGTACTTTGAGAAGATTGGAGCAAGTGTCTTGTACTATTGGAAGGGTCAAGACGAGTCGTGGCCAAATGCTGGAATCGTCGTACGGAAGGATGAGACTCCATATGTTATTATAAGATCCTCGATATAATCGGGAACGCGACTTCAATATGATGACGCGCAGTAAATTCAGAAAATAATAAGGAGGAGAAACCAAAAAATATGTCCGATGTCCGACGTGTTTGCTTCCGAGCACGTCACTGCCCTAGTGCTCGGTCATGGACTATGCATCTCTGGAATCTTCATCTAAGTCGGTGTTTTTCTCAACATATAGCGTTCAGCACTTATATCCCGAACAGATGGCGTAATCTTCCACCCCCTCCCGGCTTTTCCAAGTCAAACACGTCATCTGTATGTTTACATGTAGAGATTTACGATACGAGGTTTTACTGGATTCACTTCATCTAGTCCAAGGCTCCCATGAAGGGTAGCGGCTCTACTGCAACTTATGACGAACTTAAAGTCAAACGTGCGTGGGATGCAGCATTGGCTCCTGTGAAGGCGCTCCCGATGCAGGCGTTCATGTTGTACATGTCCGGCGGCGGTGTGCAGATCTTTAGCATGGGTATTGTCTTTATGCTTCTCCTCACGCCTTTCAAAAACCTTGTTGGGATGAATGAATGTGCGCCTGTTATGTCTCCGTATTACCATGCCTCAATGAATCATTTCATTTGAAACAGCGTTCGCTCAGTTCGCGCCGACAAATTCGAAGAATCCGAAAGCGTTGACCGCAGTCCCGTTGCAGAAACTTGTGTTCATTGCATGCAATCTCTTGACACTTGGCGTTGGTCTATGGAAGTGCAAGTCGATGGGCCTTTTACCCACTGGTTCTGGAGATTGGTTAGCATTTGAGACAAGAGGGATGGTGCGTTTCAAAGCTATTTTTTCCAGTACCGGAACTTATCTTTGTCTTCTGTATTTCCTTAGGTCTCTGAAATATCTCTCTATTGATGCAACAGTTCAGAGACATCGCGATGGGGCCAACAACTGCCGTTTGTCCACGCCCCATTACATTTAATGTTGCTAAATTTGTATTTCGTATATACATATCCATCAAACAGGGTGGCCTAGCGGGTTCGTAGCACTATAGGAATTTTTCAGCGTATTTATGTTGCCCAAAGTGAAGAACCCGGATTAGAGTATTTCTATGTACTTGAGGAACTACATGTAAGGTTGCTGAATAATCAAATATGGGTGTACAGAAACAAATTAGTAGCGGAAGCAGGAAAACTTATCGTGGCAAAGTACAACACTTTGTGATACAGGAGCGTGGAACATGTACCCACAGAGAATAATGATACATATCATGAGCAGCAGAAATGAAATATTCCTATAGTGTTGCCAAATCCAGCAAGGGCATGTGTTGAAGCTACAAGAATAGGGAAGACTCTTGTGAAAGGTAGCCGTGGGATACGATTACCAGAAGTTGATGACGACGACGATGTTGATGAAAACGACGTACGGTCGGTTTGAGATTTTGGCTTAAGAGCGACCAACAAAGAGCTCTGTAGGCGTAAAAAAGCTGGGTCAAACGTCCATAGTTCCCACCGTTCAAGAGTTGCAGATGTCAGTCCTTGGACATGTTTTGCTTTAAGCGACGTTGCCGTCCCTCCCTGCGCATTTCCCTGAGGCCGGGGCTTGCGTCTGACACCGATAACGCGCCCTCCATTGACACCCCAACCTCCCCTCTCACATGTAACGTCAATTTCATGAACGAGCACAGCATCACGCCAGAAAGACTGAGTGCTAACGAAAGGTCTACCATCGGAGTCATATTCCTCCCCAGGGAATGGAACAGTGAGAGTATCCGTTGAACGCCTCCCCGTTTCCTTGTCAGAGGCCCTTCGTGAATGTACCCCATGTCCAGAGACTGGGAATGGTGATGTTTCAAAGGTCGTGGCTAGCCTCGCCCTGGGTATTGAAGGCGATACTGGACCCGGTTGGGAAGTCTGCGAAGTGATACTGTTACTCCGGGACCGCCTTCCTACATTGTCGCGCGAGAGGTTACGTAGCGGATGCCGGGTGCAGGAACATCGCCTTGTCTCATCGTTGATGTAGAGCCTGAAGAATCGCACGATGTGGTCGACAGAGAAGACGACAGAGATGCTTTCAAGAGGGAGCTGGCCACAGAAGTGGCATGTCTCACATTGAACTGGGGTCATACGCAGGTGGCTAATACGCCCGTATAATTCGTCGAAGACCGATATACATTCACCGGTTAGGCCATCCCATAACGTCACAAGGCCGGTTTCCGTTGCAGCTGCGACTATTATTCGACTAGCGCTACCTAATTCCGCTAGGCAAGCATGAACTTTTGTCGGTGTGTTGATAGGATCACCTGCTTGGACACAGAAGTCATGCATAATAAGGAGACCTCCATCTTGTGTCTCAACCACTTCCAAAGTCCCATCGTCAAGACTAAAGGTGAAAAGGTAACGGTCGAGGGGGTAAACACGGGTGAGGGAAGTTTTGACAAGTTGTGCACGTCGGGACGGCGAGAAGAATGTAACAGTCGGATCACTTTCTAACGACCATTTCGCAGCTATACCACTCTCGTAAGTTGCAAGAAGACAGAGACCGGCTCCCGGCAACGACGCGAATTGGATCTCGGTTACGGCTACAGAAATGTTGTCCAGAGACAAGAGAGGTAGGGGGCAAATATCGTCTGTCTTGTAAGCCCAGACTGCGATAACACCAGCCCCAGTTCCTACCGCGCAATAGCACCCATCGTTATCAACAGCTAGGCTGGTCAAAGTGTATGCAGAAGAAGTGCTTGCCGTTCGAAGCAGAATATCGGCCGCATCAATGGAAAGGTGTGTCTCCTTATCCACGCGCCAGATGGTAATCTCGTTGTATAAGCCAACTGAAACAACAACATGACCATCCTTGCTTGCCGCGATGAGCTCTACGTCACTTGCGAACGTTCTTGGAAGTGTTGAAAATGATATCTGGTTCTGAAGAGTTTTTGAATCTTCTCCCAAGTCTTGCGAATCTGGCTCGCCTCTATTCCGTTGGGCTTCTAGTAATTCAGCGTTCTTGAGGAGGTAAAGAAGCAAGCCCCAAAGGGCAGTTGTAGTCGCGAGAATAGGAAATACCATAATCTTGAGCAACCAGAGAACCGACCGGAACGTTCGCATGGAGAAACGAGGCCGAGGTTTCTTTGAGAGCTTCAACGCAGCTGATGACATCTGACCCGACCGGAATGACACGATGTTTGGCATCTCGACGCGGAGATAGAGTAGAGGAGCCTGAGTAGGGTTCAGAGTTCTCCATGTGTACCATGCACTAAGCTCCTTGCTTGAGCTTACGTCGGCTGCCTTGGATGCTGGGCGTGGATGATCGCGCAATGGCGAGAAGATCATCTGGTCATCGGCAGATATTGACGTGTAGGTGGTGTAGTACAGTGTTCCGGTGATCGCAAGGAGCTAGCATAAGGTTGATGAGCGGTTGAATAGGATCAAGCAAGGGCTCACCATAACAAGGCTAAGATTGGTAGCCGCACGGCCTTTGAGAAGGGTCTGAATCGTGAATAAAAGCTTCTGCATCGCTGAACGAGGCTTCTTCAATTGATTTCCTTTGGTCATTCGAGGGACAGAAGGTGTATAAGTGCCGTGTCGTAATAGTTCGTCCAGCTGATAATGTCATCATTAGTTGACAGAACGAGATAACGAATAGGACGTACTGTTAGGCGCTGAAGGTCGATGGACAATACAGCTAGGAAAAATGTATGTGCTAGGAACCAGTGCGCAACTAGGACAACGATCGCAAAAGAGCAAAATTGACGAATTACGCCAACGGAGAACATAGCAATAATTCCCAGTATAGTATTGTAGGAGAGAACCTTGAGTGTGTTGGATGTTCCTGCCCGGCTTAATCCCTCTGCAATCCGCTGTTTCACGGAAAGAGATACCGAAGTCTTGCCGACAGCATCTACCTGCCAATCTCTTAGTCTCATATTCTATCTTGAGAACTTGGGAAAGCCATACCAAGTTGAACATGTTTTCTGCACCAACAAAGACGATAACAATAGGAAGCAATTCCCTTGTAACAAGAATAAACAGGGGAGCAGTTATTCAATGGAATTCTAGACATACCATGGTACCATTGTCACTTTGAAACCTATAAGAGCACATACACTGAGACTGGTAATCGTACTGACTGCGATCTCGACGAGTGCAGTCAACGTAATACCCAGACGTGAGTGCACTGCTGTCATCTTTCCCGCGGACCACGCAACGTAGACGAAGAAGCACATATAAGCCATATATAGAAACGCCGACAATGCAGACCAGCCTTCAGACTTCGGTCTGTTTCTTTCGTACTGCAAAACACGCTTTAGCGACCAATAATGACCACGTGTGGGAGGACTAGATGTACCTCTAGGCCGAACACAGTTGGTTCTAGAACCTCTACAATGGGCTCCTGATGTTCGGCACGAGCTCTATGAACAGTTTGCAGCCAAGATGCATGCTCAGAAGCACCAAGACAGTCCGATGCAGGGAAAAAGTACGTGACAGCAAGAAAAGTTACAAAGTCAAAATCCATTTTCGTAGTATGAGGATCATGCAGTTCTCGACGTGCCAACACCATGTGGGGAGTAATCAAGATGCCACCAAGAGAGATATTTTTAGTTGCACTGAGGGTATCCAAAACGTTGGTATCAGAGAGCAATGCTTTCCTGTCATGGTTCCAAAATAATAGTGGAGAGATTACAAAACACTTTCCGTCTGCGCGCTTCAGGCATGGGGTATCACCGCGAGAGATAAGCTTCTCGAGACGGTTTTCGAGTTCAAGTGTTGACAGAAGAGTTGGCCTATTGAGTGCCCCTTCATCGTCGGTGTCATGTCCTTGTATAAGAAGGCGCTCCACCCGTAGGGCACGGCCGACACTACATTTAGCGCGAGTTACAGCGTCGTCATGTATTCGGAAATGATGGCCTTTGGACCAGAGGTCGTCTAAGTCATTTTGTGCATCAAACGCCGATATGGTCGTGCGGGATATGAAGTTATCAATGATTGATAGCGCTTTATGCTGAGAGGACGTGTATATGGCCAGAGCGGGGTAGAAAAGTGAGGTGATCACGACGCAAGAAACGAGAATTATTCGGATCTGATGCGTTGCGCAGTGGCTGGTGCAATGTCAATGCCATAATCCGGAGACCAGAGGACATGACGTACAGTCCGAACTGGTGAAAAAGTCTTTGACCATGTGTCCTGGACCATTGCACAACGTTGTATACATGGTGAAACATGACCTAGGTTCGTCAACCGACACAGTAGGTTGCCAATGAGCTCGGGAATTGTTTGGGAGGGAAGATAACCTATCCAAGGAAAATAAATAGGGAGTCGGATGACGGCGGGAAAAACTCTGGAAGCTGTAGAAGACTTCCGAGCTCGTTCTACGCTCTCTGGGGTCTCGGGCGGGATCAATTACAAAAATATAGCTGACTAAGCCGATCATCATCCTGGTCTCGTGATCATTCAGGTGTTGACGTCGAATTTGAAATTGAAGACCAAATCAACCCTGACAATTCCAGAATGGCGTCTGCTAAAGCTGTGAGTGGCCTGCTGCGGCGCAAGTTGTGTTCAGCTCGCTGTAGTAGGAGATGTATGTATTTTTGTATTTTGCAATCGTGTATTTGCTGATCAACTCCTCAGCATTGCACAACTCAAGCATTCGTTACGCAATTATGAATCTTGAGATGCCTGCCATGTCGCCGACCATGACTGAGGGTGGAATTTCAAGTTGGAAGAAGCGGGAAGGGGAGGCGTTCTCAGCAGGAGATGTTCTTCTCGAAATCGTACGTGGTTCTGTAGGAGAGAAGTGAACTTTATCAAACACATGGTCACGCTGGTTCTTAACATTTCAGGAAACTGACAAGGCAACAATAGACGTCGAAGCTCAAGACGATGGTATTGTTGGCAAAATTTTTGTGAGCATCCTTTTGCACGTTCGTGATCGACGTCTTACTGAGAAAACCTCAGCTACAAGATGGGTCAAGAGGCATACCCGTCGGAAAAGTCATTGCGTTACTTGCTGAGCAGGGTGATAACATTTCAAACCTCGAAGCACCCAAGCAGGAGAAACTAGTACACGAACCGCAGGGGTCGACTCCACTCCCACCATCTCCTGAGCCCGTCAAGACAACACCTTCGGCACCGTCATCATCAGCTACCCTTCACGCTCACTCATCCCATTCTATATCCCATTCGCGTCCCATATTCCCTTCTGTGCATCGTCTTCTTGCGGAATTCGGCATCACAAATCCGGAGGATATCAAGGGAACTGGTGTCCGAGGGATGCTCACAAAAGGCGACGTACTAACGTACCTTGGAAAGGCTTCAGGCCCAACTGGAACCTTCACACAACCTACTTCTCATTTTCCAGCTGCAAAGGCACAAGTTATGAAGGAGGAGCCAAAAGTATGTGCAATCGTAACGTTCCAACTCGATACGATTTTCTGACCCACCCTCAGGCCCTTGATGGCGCAGCAATCCGACGTCTCATCGTTTTGACTATGCTTGAGAAATCGATTGCCGCAAGGAACGCGAAGCCTGGTCGGTTTTCCGTCCATTTTACTTCTAGTGGTATTGACGACTGCTGTAACAGCTACTGAAACTGATGTGGACTTTGACTCCATAATCGCAGACTATCTTCCCAATACCGCGGCCTCTTCCAAAGTTCCGACCCCTCCTCAAGCTGCCCTTAAGCCTTCCGTAGACTACCTCGATGGTCTATACTGATTGTACATGATATAGATCTCGTCTTTAGAACCCAGATTTTCTATGATACTTATCTATTAATGTCATCACGTTTGTGACTCAAACTTAAAATCATTGAGAACTCGTAGTTTTGAAACCTTGATGCGAAGCGCTCGTTTCGTGATTTTATTGTGTTAGGAGGGTTGCCTGAGGTCCGGGGCCTAGAGTGATCATCCATTCGCGACTCTACATAAAATCCGCGTCTTTACATAAAGTAACGGTTCGAGGGATGTTATCATTGCCGATGACGCCGAGGTACCAATTCCAAAAATAGGGTCACACGTATTGTCACAGAGTGTCACGTCAGTCCTCGTTCCCTTTTTTGGACCAGCGAACATTGCCTTAATTCTCGTTCGTTGACCAGCCTGAAGTGCATAGATCTCTTCAGCCTTTACCCACATTCTTAATTCAAGGAAAGAGAAGGACTTCTGTCTCGAAATCTCCAGGACCTCGAATCGTTCTTGCTAGACCTGTTCATTCTCGTCATGCGGTTCAGGGCGCCACGATCTGTTTCTCCCTCACCTGTTAGACTGTATGCCATTTTCATTCAAAAATAAACGAGTCAATGTTCAACTTGACTAGTAGGAAGCCGAGGCATAGCTCTACTTTCGGGCTCCAGTCAGATTCGGACGCGTACTCAAGCTCAGATAATGGTTCAGAGTCGGACTATGACTCTGACTCAGACGAGAGCGTTGTATCTTCATCTTCTGACTCTTTCTGTTATGCGTCTGAATCGGAAGTGCCGAAACCGCAACCGTTAGCCCAACCATATTTCATACTTCTCTCTAATCATGCTGAGCTTCTTTTAGGAGGGCCACTCACGATACGCGAAATCTTGAAGAACAGAGGGAGATAGAAGACACTGTTGCGGCTATACGATTACGTACGCGACATCATGATCCTTACGAAGATTGGGAACGTCAAACGCGTCTTGATGCATTTGTACGTCTACTCTTCTGCCCGACGGGGTAAGCTTTATGACAAACCGACTTTTCAGCACACTGCACGCAAGGACTTGAATTCGGACCAAAAGCGTTTTCATGATGCGCAAGACAGAGGTCGTACAGCAGAGATGGAGCGACGTGCAGCTCGGTATGCACATCAAGTGCAAGAGATTGAAATGCACTTCGAGAGACTTCGTTTGAAGGCTAAGCAAGAGGAGGATCAGCTCATGAAAGATATGAAAGCACGGCAGACAAAAATATGGGAGGGTATTGAGGGTGTGATCAAGGCTGAGGAGGAGAAGCTCCGAGCAAAGTTGGCGGAAGAGGCAAGACAGAGGGAGGAAGAAGAGAGAAAACGAGACCAGAAAAGAAAAGAAGAAGAGGAAGCACGAAAAGCGAAGGAGGAGAAGGAAGCAGCAGAAAAGAGAGCCAGGGAAGAGGAAGCACGAGAAGCAGAGGAAGAGATTCGGAGACAGAAGGAACAAGAAGAAGAGGCTGCTCGCTTGAGACGTGCCCAGGAGCTAGAAGAAGTGCAGCAGCAGGAGATCCGGCGCATAGTTGGAATGACGACGGCAGAGGCGGATTGGAAACTGTACCATGATCTCCTCGAGGTAACATTATATAGATCTTGCCTTTTCCATACTCAACTCTTGATAGGCAACAAAAAGAGATACCATGAAGACAGTCAAGGCGGATCAAGGCGGGAAGTCCCTGTGGTCTAAAGGGCGTCGGGAGATCACTCCCAAGATCGGACAACTCACGAGCGATCCTGGGGAAATCAATAGAATAGTACGTTTCTTAGACATCGCTTTTATTTCTGCTGCCTCACCTCTGAACGATTAGTCTTTGGACATATACTATATCCTCAATCCGCGTAATGGCAACCCTCTTCACCCTGCCATCTACAAAGCTTTGCTCTACTCTCTCTCAAAAGCCATTATCTTGCAAGCCGAAACCGAGGTTACAGCAGAGAAGAATAGTGCCAGACCCCTAGCAACAGTTGCATTCAATTTGTTGGAGACAGTCAAGGACTTTGGCGAGGTCTTTTTCTCGAAATTAGTGCAACGGGCGGGCGGATGGCCAGTGCCGTATCTGGTTGCTTCTGATAATTATTCTGGTCCTGACCAGGCGCGTAAGAAGGCTGCTGAGAGAACACGAAAACTGGCCATGGGGTTCAGGGAGGACGGTGACTCCGAAATGGAGACGTTGGACGTTTATATCACTCGAATCTCCGGGATAATGAGGATCTACTTCAATATCCTTAAGTTCACTCCCAATCAACAACCCCTCCATTCCGCGTTCCAGTTGCCACGCTTTTGGACGTGGCTTACCCGACTCCTTAGGAACAAGCAGCTGTTGGAGCTCCCAGTAACACCAAATCTTATTTATAGTAATGTTCTTCCCATCATTGTTTTTTGCGGTGCTGATACCATATTTCGTAGCGGCATTGGACGTTATGGACATTGATGGACGGAAGATATGGGGTCGCCAGTATAACAAGCTGTTAGAGCTTATCTATGAGGGTGTCACTGTAGGCTATGAACCAGGAAAATTGATTGGAGGTACCAGCCCTGAGGCTAACTCAGCTCGCTCGCGGGTTCGGATGACGGTGGAGAGGGTTCTATCGGGATAGATTTGCTTTTCTATTGCATGAAGTATCGACATGTACTTATATGATTTGTTTGCGTATGTACCATCGGGCTTAACATCAGTTGTGGTTGTTTATGGAGCAGCTCGGAATCGGACTCGACGCTCCGAACGCGTCCTGACCAGATTCTCTCACCATCTCCTCATATCGACCGCAATGGCTCGCCAATTCTTTGTCGGTGGAAACTTTAAGATGAATCCTGACTCCCATCAGCAAAGTCTTGCTCTTGTGAAGACTTTGAACACTGCTGAGTTGGACTCGGCGACAGGTGGGTTCGACCAAGACCAGCTTTTGCTGATGGCAATCTTATCTACATTCAGAGGTCGTCATCGCGCCGCCATCACTATATCTTATCCCTTTGAAGGCTGAACTAAGGAATGATATTCAGCTTTCTGCTCAGAATGCCTACTTCAAGCCGTCGGGAGCGTTCACAGGAGAGATTAGGCAAGTAGCTCCCTCCCTTCCATCTCCGCACGATCTGGATTAACAGTGTCGAGCAGCCCCGCGCAACTCGTTGATGCTCAAATTCCTTACGTTATTCTGGGTATGTAAAGATCGGCGACAAACCTGTTCGGGTCTAAGTGACATCTACAGGCCACTCCGAGCGCCGCACCCTCTTCCACGAAACTTCTGAGCTCGTGGCTCAAAAGACGCGTGCTGCTCTTGATGCTCCTCTCAAAGTCATCCTTTGCATAGGGGAGACTCTCAAGGAACGTGAAGATGGTAAGACTGCCGAAGTCTGCCAAGGGCAACTTCAGGCTGTCGTTGCCGTCCTTAAAGAGGCTGATTGGAAGTGGGCCTTTCATTTTCCCGTACAGCTTCAATCGATCTGATCCTTCTATACTAGCAAAATTGTTATCGCCTACGAGCCTGTATGGGCTATTGGTACTGGCAAAGTCGCGACCTCCGCGCAGGCACAGGAGACTCACGCTGACATTCGGTCTTACTTATCCAAGGCTGTCTCATCCAACGCTGCTAGCTCCATTAGGATTATCTACGGAGGGAGTGTCAACGCCGCCAACTGCAAGGAACTTTGTGAGTGGTGGTTAGTACAAGTTATCACAACCCCGATTCATTTTGTCTTTTAGCAACCCAACCCGATATCGATGGTTTCCTTGTTGGTGGCGCATCACTCAAACCTGAGTTCATTGATATCATCAATGCTAAGAAGCAGTAGGTTAAGATAAATTCTGAGTGTACGTCAGAACACTAACCTTGCTCGAAATTACAGTGATCGTCAACGTCTGTAGAGAATACGTTACGTTAACTTCGAGTGACAATGTGTGTGTAAGCTCTAATATTTAGGTTCGCTTTTATTGTGGAGCAGGCTAGCGTTCCTTCGATTTTCACTTGTGTATTGAGGCTTCACCACTGTTTTAGTCTGTGCTGAGTCACTGATAGAACGTTTGCAGAAGCATTAATATTGAGGGGGTGATATTGACATTACTGCGAAACTAGCAAAATAGTAGATAGCAAAATAGTAGAATGAGTGGTGAAAGTCAATGAGTCCAACATGAGAAGTTTCATCCTTGCACCTGGAGACGCGTCGCGGTCGTGTGAATGTCGTGTCGCGGGTATTCAAATAATTTTAATTTCAGCTTTTGTCCCGTTGTTCCTCGCCACAAACACTATAAAAACTCCAGTCATACTTTATATCTAATTTGAAGTCTCTCAACTTAGCCTTTCTCAATATTATGACTCGACGCTCAGCTCGTCTCGCTTCAGCCCCATCTAAAGTTCTCATTGGTGGTCCTACTGTTACTGTCGATGATCAGCGTGACTTCACTGAACCAGACCATGAAGACTGCGATGAAGAAATATTGAAGCCCAAGAAAAAGCGCCAGAAACAGTCAAAAAAACCGAGTTCCACTGTCGGTCGAGAGTTCAAAAACGTGCGCGGACGTCGAGGGGCACTGAAAGCTATCGTTGAAATGCCTCTTGACATTCTCCATGAGGTACACGAAACAATACTCTTGTTACGCGACTGAGTCCATTGAAGAAATGTTTCAAAGATCTTCATGCATCTTACTCCTCTCGAAGTCTTGCATCTGTCGCGAATGTGCAAGGCTCTTCGCCGTATCCTAATGGTGAAGTCGGCTGAATTTATCTGGAAGCAGGCGAGATTCAATCTTGACAACTTCCCTCATTGTCCAGAGGACTTGAACGAAGTGCAATTCGCTTGTCTCATGTTCGATAACCACTGTGATGTCTGCTGTCTCACTGCTATCACTCTTTTTTCTTGCTCAATCTTCGTTTTCACCAGTACTGCAGCGAACAGAAAGCACGATATTTCATTTGGTCAATCCGTCGGCGCTGTTGTAAAAAGTGTATTACCGACAGGAACGGCCTCGAGTCGTAAGCCCTTGACTTCTCCCATAGTATCACATTTTCCAATTCATTCAGTCTCGGAAACCTGCCGCAATTCTTTTCAGATACTTTGAGGTCGATCGTGCCTTCATTGGATGCTTCAGGGAGTGAGGTTTCCTCCTTTAATGGTTTACGGCATCCTTACACTGTTCCAGCGGAAGACATCTGGAGCTATTTAGATCGAGATGCTGTGACATGCATAGTGTCTGCCACCAAATTACACGACGATTTCCTGAATTTAGAGGGTGAAGCGCAGGAAAACTGGAGACGGGATAAGGCTAAGGAAAGACAGCGTCGTATCAATGTGTGGCATACCAATCTTCCAGTGCTTTACCGCTTAGCCTGATATCATATTAGCACGGCCGACTTTGTGAAGATTGGATAGCACGACAAACTAAAATACGTGCCTCTCGCCTCAATGATGCTCGCATGCGCAGATGCGAAGCGTATGTACCGTTTATAATTCGTGTCTCTGACTTAATTATTATCTTCAAATTCTAGCATTAAGCAGAGGTTGATTGATCTTGGTGGGCATGCCAGTTTTGATCCTCTCTTCGACTTTATTGAAGCTAAGGGCTAGGTTGGGGGGAGGAACTCGAATTCATCCGTGATTTCAAGCAATGGCCAGCCGTTAAGCAACCCAAGGACCTTACGGAGCGCAGTGAGCGTCTTGCCTTAGAAAAATGTTTCTAATTATAACATCTACCTTCTAGTTTGGAGAAATATCAAAGATGATTTGATCAAGAGTTTGAAGGAACATAAAGCTTCACGTTTGGAAGAGGAGTACTTGGACGCTCAAGAGGACCGTCGTCTTTGTCTGTCCATATGCTTATCCGAACTGCGATTTTCAATTCCTCTGAGCGAAAGAATATTACCGCCCATTGCCGATTTTAGACAGATGGAGCCATTTTCGACATTGATAATGGCTCCGGCTACAGAAAAAGTTGAATTTTCTGCATCGATGCTACAAGAAGCAACAAAAAAATGGCGATCCTCAAAAGATATAGAACTCCGGCACATGGTAGTCTCCGGGTCATCGCTTACTAGCGGCCCAACTGACGTGGACATCCTGTCCCTGGCTGCGACGTTTTTCAAATGTTGGAGGTCTCATTGTTGTAATATGCAGACCATCAGCTATCCGGAGGTGCTTGTACATGGCTGCTGCATGTCGGCGTATGGGCCTGGGCATCATAACGACAACGCTTGGAATTACGACGGAGAACGAGTATCATTTGACAAAAAGGCGCACTCTCTCGCCAAGACCATTCTGGAGGCATCCGGTCTGGATTATGACATCACTACACAAGAGCAGGTCCATCAACCTAATTTCTACATCGAGTGCCACAAATGCCCTTCGACAGACCACAGTAACGGAAAGCGCGTCTTACTAACATGGCATTCATCAGTGAGTTGTTTTCTCCTTCTATATTTCGAACATGGTGGTAATCCCGTCTCAAGATAATTCATGCTTTATCACACGCGCAGGGCAAGAAGATACATATGGCACGCGCTAATCTTAGCGACAGTGAAGTGAAGCTTGTTAAGGAACTTGAAATTGAAGAACTTCGCTCAGCTACTGGGTATGCGGACTACACATGTATGAGATGTGACTATATTGGCACATGGTATGGGCTGTTAGACCACGTCTCGTGCAAGTATGTTATTCTGACAGAGCGTGATTCTGTTGGTGTTTGCTGATTTTCATCAGGCATGGCCAAAGCGGGAAACTTATTTACTTGACGGACTACGATCTTGCAATAACTCAAACTGGGTTCCGCCGTCAGCCTGGAGGTGCTCTAATATTAAAACTTAGCTAAACAGCCGTTTGGATCCATACTTATATGTTAATGCATTGAAAGAATGAAAGTCAATATTCCAACATCCACACGTGTATTTTCGCTCCTATAGCTGCTACTTACTCTGTAGTGGATTTGTAGAACCGAGCAGTAGGGTCGGGTTGGTCGATCGCATGGTGGACCCGGATTTGACTGCTAGGCATTTGAGGTCTCATTCGCTTCAGCTAAGCTTTCTTCCGGTGCGTTCATTGAAAGCTGATCTCAATGAGTAAGTCATTTCTGAGTCTTGCTCAAAACACTTTGACCAAGCCAGTGAAGGTGATTCCCAACTACATTTGATATTAGTCACATGTCATGACCACGTGCGTAATGAGCGCGTAAAAATTGCGCGCCATGCACAAGGCATCACAAAAAAGGTGGCTAGAATAGATGGCCCTGTATGGCCATCTCAGAGGACTCACAAGGTCCCACAGGAATAATATATTATTCGTATTCTAACATTGTATTTGATATGTAAAAGTCATCATGAGGTCGAATATATATTATTTCCTCAGGATTATTCGAAAATGAACATATGGGTGACATCCAGAGATTAAATTGTATTCTCTTCTCAATGTGTGTGCCTTGTGGGTTGACCATATCATTTTGCAGTCATTTAGGAACTATTTTAGTTTTAAGCTCACAAGATAACACCTTTGACATATGTGTAAGTACTAAGGAATGTCATTGAGGCCAAAGCTTTTGTCCTGGCTCAAAGAATGATACCATTTGAATATTATATAACTCAGAATGAACATTAATTCTCATATCTATTCAACATGCAGTCAAGTGATCAGCATTACACATATTTCTACTCAGGAATAAACAAACACTGCAATGAGTCCATGAGCTCATACATAACAAGTCACAGCAACAAGTACAACAAAGACAGTCATGAAACAAACCTCAACTAGCAGCCTTGTCCTCCTCCTCATCAGATCCACATCCATCTACTCTGACTGTATTGGGATCAGCATACATTTCATTGTTGTACAAGCTAGAGTCATCAATGATTTGGTGAGATTTTGCGGGGCAGTCACTCTGTATGTCAGGATTGATAATCACACCATGCTGCTCCTCTCATTATTCTTTCCAAGTTTGCTCTTCCTGACATTGCTGTTCAAGTTTGTGCTCATGCCTAGCTTGCTCAAGGCATGCAATATCACTAGAAGGTTTTGGTAGAGGGAGGGCTTGTTTGTGCTTCAATCAGATTGTTCCATTCTCACTGAAGAAAATACTAGTAGTAATAAATTAACAAAGATGTAAGGTAAATGATTGGACAATACCTGTTCCAATGAGTAAGAATTGCTTGCATCCATGGGCTCAAGGAGTCACAGAGATCAAGAATGTTATAATAGAAGTTGAGGATTGAGAAGAGCCCATCTTGCACATTCCATTGAGAGGTGGAATTCAGTGTGAATCACAGCTAGCATCAGAAATCAGTGATAGTACAGCAAGATAAATTCATGACTTGTTTGACATGCTGTGTATACAATAATGTCAGGTGTAATAGCCATAATGTTAAGTTTCAAAGCAATTGGTTGTTTTGTAGCATGTTTCTTAGCACACTGGACCCCAGAGCCAAACAACATGTGTTGGCAGGCCTGAGAAAAATGTTAGAGAATCAGTAGACATTGATAGTAGCTTACAATACTTAGGAGAGGCTTTCAACAAAGTCCAGGAATAACTTGTCATCATTACTGATAGTGTCTGCAGTAGCATCAGAAAATCCATAAGTGTTTGTCTTGAAGCATCTTGTTTTGTCATAAAGGAAGAGAGGAAAGTTGTGGGCAGTCACTTCAATATCCCTATCATGGAGTTGGTGACAACTGATGGAAATGATGAATGCTGTCATGGTGAGAACCAGATACTTACATTTCTTTGTATTGATAAGCCTGTTGAGCTGGGCACAGGAAGAGGCCAGTGTCACCATTGTCAAAACCATGTGATGATTTGTCATGAGGAAAGTTCCCAAGTCCCCAGTGCAGATAGTTGAGCAAAGAGGCTTGTTAGAGAAGATAGAGGTCATTCTTGAGCTTTCAAGTGTCCCCTGTACATACACTTTTCCTGCTCAATAGTAAGATGCCAATGGGCCTGTTCTATTACATTGTCAGCAATTTTATGCATGGTAGAACAAGAGAATCTGCAAGACAGCATTTACAATTCCTTTCCATGCTGAGCCTCAGGGCCAACACCAATCTTGAGAGCCAAGAGGAACTTGTCCCAGCTGACATCTTTGATGCCAGATACTCATTTCAATGTGGAGGAGGCATGAGCATGCAGCATGATGGCAGTCAAAAGGAGAGAGGTAAGTAAAAACATGCTGATGCAACCATGAGATCACTGAACCAACTTCTGAGTTCTCAATGACTCAAACTTAAAATCTCCTACAATAGCATTATTATTTATAAGTGTCCCCTGGTATCATGACTTGTATATATATATACTGAGACCATGTCACAAACTTGACAAACTTTGTAAAGCCTAAGCCTAAGCCTGAAAATATTATCTAACCTTGCCAAGGGTTGCTAGATTATCAACTACCAATCTAACTTTGTAATGTTAGGGTGAACAAGAGAATAAGCATGTAAGGATTTTTATGCTTAAACACATAAATATTGATTTGAAGCACAAATTGCACAGCAAGAATGATGTGGAACAAGATCAAGAGCAATGCAATGTGCTATTCAGGAGACTGTTGAAGATGAGGAGCTTCCATCAACTGATCCTGAGGAACATCACTAAATTTCAAAGACAAAGCAGACATCATTAAATCTTATAGAATGGTTGAAAGAACATGTAAATGATCCAGCAGTCAAAGTATGAAATTGTAGTCTATCAGTTTAAGCTAAAAGGTCATAAAATTGAGCAGAACTTTCTATATAAACTGATTGAGCATCTTTTGATCTGCTTTCTCTCATCCAACACTGAAATTACTGATGAACATCATGGAAAACTAATTATAAGGGAAAACATGATATATGAACATGGAACTCTTTGTGTCAATCATACCACTTATGACAATTGATGTGAACAGGAGACCCTTGATCCACAGAGGCTGATGTAATGGTTCTTGCTAACAATGATGTCCACCCCTACTGGTATTTCAGAGTTGTGAAGATCTTTCATGCAATGGTATGGCTAAATGAAAGTGGGCAAGAGTTTGAGTAAATGGAATTTCTATGGGGCCAGTAGTATGAGTTTGAAGATGATGTCAAGTCTGGATTTACTGCCAAGTGTTGTTATAAAATTGGATTTGTTGAAGGAGAGGATGCCTTTGGATTTGTCAACCCTGTAGATGTTTTTCATGCAGTCTATCTGATCCCACAATTTGTGGGATCCTATACAAAGGCTCTGCTAGCTTCATCTATGGCCCAACCAACAGATGAAGGAAATGTGGACTATGAATGATAGATACTATGTTGAGATGTCAGTAACTTGGATTATTCTTTGATTTTGTTGCTCACTCATCTAACTCCAGGTTTGTGGACAGAGATACTTTTTTTTTTGATTCATTGGAGGTGGTATTGCAATACACATCTTCCAACAAGATGTAGAGTAAGGTTTTTTGATTGGAGACTTGTCTACAGATTACAGATGATAAGTCAGAGACTGAAAATCAGGATTAGGAGAGGATAAATTACAGTAGTTCTAACTCAGATAGCAGTGAAGATAAAGAGGAAGAAGATCTAGAAGAGGATGAAGAGATGAGTAAAAATAGATGAAGAAGAATTATTTGATAATTTCCTAGGCTATGCAGCACTGTAGTTCTTTGTAAGATATGACATGGTAAATATAACAAGTTAGCTCAGTGGACAATAAAGGTTGAGTTAAGAATGATATAACCATTCAAGGTCATGATATTCTGGAGTAGGCATTTTTCTGAATGTAAGGAACAATGATTGTGTTTAGATTCCTCATATCATCCAGGTTTGAGGAAACAAAACCAATTTGATAGCAATGTTTGGCAGCAGATTTAGACTTGGCATTATCAACAACCCCATACCATCAGCTCCATAAAAATCTCACTTGCTAAAACTTCTGTTCACTCTAATTGAACCATATTATAGCATGAAAGATCTTCACAATTCTGAAATACCAGCAGGGGTGGACATCATTGTCTACAAGAATCATTACATCAGATTACTTCCATGGATTAAGAGTATCTTGATCACATTGATTGTCATAGGTTGTATAATTGATATGGAGTCTTTTATGTTCATATATCATATCATCCTTTATAAGGAGTTTTTTATGATTTTCATGAGCAATTTCAGTATTTAAAGGAAGTAAGTAAGGGTACAGTGGCTCAGCTGGCACCATTGTGTCCCAAAGCAGGTCACCTGACTTGCAAGTGCAAGGCCAGGGTTTTGACTCTCACTAAGTGTGCCTGTGTGGAAAAACACCTTAGACACCACACAGGTTGTTTCAATGCTGCCAGGAAGCCACTACCCATCATGTGCTCTTAGGAAGGCTCTATTGGTCAGGCCACTAGGATTACCTGACACCATTAGCATGTGCACTGATGAGCCCCAGTTGTTGCTGAGCACCATTTTTGGCATTTTGGACTTAGCAGCAGCTGACTACTTTAAATTTGGCACCAGTCATGACATTCAGCATGCAGGGCCTAGCCCAAGGTCTGGACTGAAGCACAAGACTTTAGTGACCACAAGACTTATCAATCATGAGGAATATCATATGGAGCCTGGAACTTGGGCCTAGATCATCAAGGCCTAGACCTTTCCTAGCAATAATTATTAGCAACTCCAGCAATTCTGGTGACAAAAAGGCATTCTCTTACTATATACGGACATATTACCAGATGCATACCTTTTTACTATCATTCCTCTTGTTGAATTTACCAACATACTTGAATGGCATTTACACTTCAGAGACTTTGCTTATAGTTTTCACCTGATTACAGATTGACACCTTGTATGGACCATAAACACATTGACAGATGCCATCGCTAGTAGCAACTATTTGCTTACTTTCCCATACTATACTTTGGAACTGTATAAATACTGCTTATACATAGACACTTCATCATTGAACAACCCCTCCAATAGAGAACCAACTTGGATAGATCCCCTCAAGCTGTGCCATCTATCTCTAAGCTTACCAGCTTGAGATTTCACTTTGCTTCTCTCATTCCTCTATTGCTGTTGATGTTGGCTTAGTGACAAGCCTTATCAACTTCAACCTTGGCTTAGTGTGGTGCCAACTGCAGGTGCCTTTTGTGTTATTTTGACTTAGCAACATTAGTGACTGCGGCTAGCAACCATTTCACTGACCTTTTCAACTTTACCTTACAACACAACTTTTACTCTCATTCTCTGGGATGGTTACTGACTTGCCCTCAAACTATTAACTTCCTACTGCCAGCTACCCTATTTAGTGACTAGTGTTAGGTCCTCTTTTCAGGTTTCCTGCATGGCACTAGGTGGCATAGGAGCACATCAGCACACAGTGATGCATTGTCACTGCTGATCTTGTATTTGGACAGAAAAGGAAAGGGTTCCACAATGCAGCAAATAAAGAGGGGTAAAAACTGTAGCTTTGTTAAAAACCTGTCAGGCCATACTGCAGGTAGGTCCAAAAAAAGGAGGCCTCAAGACAATGTTAGGATTGCCAGCTCATAAGTCTGATGGCTAAGCCAGGGATTTTCTGGGTTGGGTCAATCCCCTTCCCAGTGTCATCAAGAAGCTAAACAGCTGAGTCTCCAAAGCACTGTGCTGAATGAAGTAGGGTTTGGGATCAGAAATGGGAGTCATGACCTGTGCCAGGAGGGTGAGCTGCCCTGGTAAGCAATGCAGAGTGTGAAAGCAGGTATTAGTAGGGATGGCACATTAATGGCAGATAGTATGGGAATTTGTGTGAGGGCTATATGAACTCTGACAGGATCAAACCATAGTAAAGTGGCTATGAGGCATAACTGGCAGGCTTGAAAAGGCTTTGGGCCAGAGTACCTTAAGTAGTGTCCATAAATCACACCTGTACATACTGTGGGGTCTAACACAAGGCAAGGCTCCAACTGGACCTCAAAAAACTAAATGTAACAACAACAACAACAACAAAAGGAAGTAAGTGTATCAAGAGGTGCTTATTCATTCATATTGGAAGTTCTAAATGTTTTTATAAATTCTTAGCTTATTAGCTGGATCATGTTCATTTTACCCATTTAGAGAGATTCAATGGTATTTGCTTTGTCTTGGACATATAATAGTGCTCTCTTGGATCAGTAGATAAGAGCTCCTCATTTTTAATGATCTCCTCAATAGTCTGTTCCATTGCTCTTAATCATGCTCTATGTTGCTCCTGCTGTGCAATTTGTACCTCAAACTGATTTTTATTGGTTTGAACATCAAATGCTTTAACAAACTTATGCTCTTGTTCACCCTGACATTATTAGATTAATCTATATTAGCCTATATCATAAGAATCAATAAAATAAATTACAAATTGGGTCATATTAGAATTTGTGGTGCCAAAGTGTTGTATTGTATCAGGATAGTGCACAATTGAGTAGATCTTTTCTGTTTTGTTTGCTGCCACAGCTGCCTTTTGACATAATGATGCCTCAGCCCCTTTAGGTGTTTCCTTTGTTCTAAATCATAAGCACACTTCAGTGGAAAACATGTAAAGGTGCTGAGTAAAGCCAGCTGTAAATCCACAGAATATCTCAAGTGACCAGTCTGTATGCAAGCACATTTTGGCAGATGCATGCTAAGCAGCCATAATAAATAAGTAATTCTGAATTTTTCTGTCAATGGGCTTGTTTTCTGAAAAGTCCTTTCAACTATGTGCCAGCATTCTGTTAGAGGAATCATAAGCTCAAAATACATATGTTCTATACAAACAAGTGATTATATCTGAAGATCCCAAAAGTCTCTTGCTGCAAAACTTTTCATTGCTGATACATCATTTCAGAATTTATAAATAATTGAGCATCCAAATGGTGAGATTTGGCAGTATCTGATATTTAACAAGTATAAACATACTTGCAGTCTGATTCTGTAATATGATTTGGTCCATATGTATGCAGCATTCAAATCATCTGTTCAAATTCACTTGCACAAACACCAAGTTCAAACACATGCATCAAATTACAAACAAAGAGCTCTGTTAGGAGACTACTTGTTTCTAAGTTACTATCTTGTTTCCTTTATTCCCAGTCCATATTCCATCCCATCCTCCCATCTTCTGATCACATATACTTTCCCAATCATGCTAGAATAGCCCAAAAATCCAATTGTAGATAACCTGAAGACTATGATGCTGTTGTAATAATGGAAGCTAAATGTAGATAAACTCAAAATCTCAGTGTTTCTGCTGCAGTTTATTACTATTTGTATCCTCAAGCTTGTATGAGTTTTCAATCTCATGAGGTCTGCCTGAGATTGATTAAATTGATAGACTGATCTTATAAGGAGAGTGTAAATATCAGAAGTCTTGTTCTTCCATTTCAAGTTTGAAGCCTCACACATTGTGTGTTCATCCAAATCATACTACAGGATTCAAAATGGACCCCCTCATTTCATTGCACTACTATGCACCTGTGTATATAGTCATCAACCTCTGTATTCTTCCTTTTACTGAAGGTATGTATGTCTCTATCTCCCTTTTAATCTGTCTACCATAGGCAGTGGCCTCATACTTACAGTCATGCTGGGCATATTTAAGATTTCTTTTGATACATGATGGTCATGTCAGTTGCACCACTTTGTTTGCATGTCTTCAATTTTCTGACTTGACAAGCATGCCACATGTGTTGAAACAACAAGTTTCTGGTAAGAGTAACTATGACCAGCAGTCCAGCTGAGACAATTTTATCCTAGCTTTCAAACAGGGTGTCAGGCCTCAAGCACAGCATAAAAGGGCTAATGGTAATATAAAACTGGATCATTGGCACCTTTCCATTGGCAAACTGATACTGTTAGGAAACTACTTGTTTCCAAGTTACTGTCTTGTTTTCTTTATTTCCAGTCCATATTCCATCCCCATCCTCCAATCTTCTAGTCATATGTACTCCCAATCTATGGCTATCTAACAGTACAACTTTCATAATGACATGTGCTGGAGATCAAGGCTGTCAGGTTCCGCTGATGACGGGGGCTCAGCTACACTGACGAGTCCTTACTAGGCAGACACGATGTTGTGTGCTTATAACCAAGCATCTGGTATTGGCGTGGAGGGACTTGCAAGGGGGAGCTAGGGGGTGGTCTGAGCAAGTCTGGAGTGGCTTGGGGGTGTCTAAGACCAAGTATACTAGTTGTTGAACCTGGACAGGTGCTGGAGCAAGTTCATGGGCGCACAATTAGAATGCAGGGTAAGCAGAGGCTTTGCAGTTGATGGGGGCAGAGCCGGAGTTTGACAGGAGACCACCAAGATGTGAGGTGTTCCTGGGCTGAGTGGGAGTGAGGTCTGGGGTTGTTGTAGGAATGTTTGGGTCATAGCATGTGCATGGAGTTTGTACTGTTGTTAGAGATGAAAGGAACTTAGGAAGACAAAGGAACTATACACAGTCGAGACAAGGCAGAGACGAGGTGAGATGAGACAGAGAACAGAGATAGATTTGAAACTAAAAACAGAGACAGCAATGAGACAAAAGACAAGACATAGGAAACCGGTAAATGCAATATCAAGACTAAAGTACTAGGGGTTCTTCTACGACTTATATACCTACTACTGGGTGGCTCTAGAGGGCAGAGGATATGGCAGTGGCTTGACAGAACTGTGCGGAGTCGACAGTTGTCAGGTGCAATCTTGGAATGGGCTGCGGTGACATTCTAATGGGATCAGTTGGAAAGTGGATTGTTCCGGGGTTGGGGAAAGCCTTGGGAGTCTAGGGGAATTCAGGGGATGCATCAACTGCTGTGGAAAAGGTGTCGGAGTTGATCAAGGAGCCATCAGAGTCTGCTGAGGAAGTGTCGGAGTTGCCCAAAGTGGGTGCAGAGGGTGGGCAAGGGTTGGGGAGTTTGGCAGAGCATTGAAGAGGGAGCTGGGGGTAGTGTCAGGGTCTAGGGAGTGGGTCATGACAAAGGCCATTTACAGTGGATTTCTGTTTTTGGACCAAATTCCAGATTTGGTTATTGTTGAGTGTTTTTTCTAGAAGCTCCAAAGTCTATTTTCTGAACACTGGCATAGGGAATCTTTAGACTTGTTTTCTTTGAATCTCTCTCTGCCAGGTAAGTAGCTGAAACTCCAGAATTTTTTTGTAGACACTGAATATACTTTGGATCTCCCTCTACCAGCTGTGTGACTGAGCCATAGCCTTTGATGGTCATCCTTACAGCAGAATAAGTCTCTAGATTTGATCTGGGAGCCTCTTTTTCAATTGCTTGAAACCCTGACCTCCTTTTCAGCTCTCTCAAAGGTTCCCCCTCCAGTGTTTTAGAAACCCCTATATACCTTCTATGACCCAACCAACCCATCCAGCACCTTCTCCTGACACTTTGAGCTCCCATATTTTTTGACTCTGGTGACACAGGTACAACTCAGCCAAGCTTTTCTGACTTTCTGCACCACCAAACTCACTGGACTATGCCAGGACTATGCCAGACTACTAAGGCCATATCTCACCCTCTCTAGGCCATCTTGGACTGTCTCCCCCTCACTCTTACCACTCCTCCTACACCTCCAGTGGCTGCCAAAATAGTTTTTCAACTTTGCTTTGAATTTTTTACAGCTCCATGCACAAAAATCCCTCATCCCACACTCTCCAATGCTTTCAAAGATGATTATAAGGCTGGAGAACAATTCCTTCAGTCTTGCATCACCTATATCTAGTTGAGCAGCAAAGCATTTGCCTTCAATGCCTTGAAGATTGCCCAGGTCCTCTCTTATATGAAGACCAGCTGAGCTTTGACATATGTGCTGAGGGTTTTTTGACACCTGGGAGGAGTGAACAGCTTTGGAGACTGGGGCAAATTTGAGAGGAATTTCTAAGCTGAGTTCTTTCCTCTTGATTCTGCTAAAACTGTTGCTCTCACCTTTTGTAATTGAGACCAGTATAGTCAAGATAAACAAACTCTCAATAAGTATATTGACTTTTCTGTTTTTCTGTGTGCTGG
Organism: Termitomyces sp. T153; assembly: GCA_018296165.2. NCBI lineage: Eukaryota > Fungi > Basidiomycota > Agaricomycetes > Agaricales > Lyophyllaceae > Termitomyces > Termitomyces sp. T153. The sequence continues at coordinate 8,155 of JACKQL020000175.1, read as the reverse complement.
TTGAGCAGGCCTGCTACTTCAACAGCTTTGAACTCTGCCTGACCTTCCACAAGAAATCACACTGTAATGTTGTTACATGTTATTTGCCTTGCATTTACACAAAGACAGAACTATCCCAATTGGTAGGATTCCTGTATGTAGTGTAGAAGACATAAAACTAAGCTTAAGTAAGCTAAGTGCATATATGTAAGTATAGAATAAGATGTAATTAATATATAATAATTAAATAATTATGATAGGGTCAAGCCCATTACACTCCTCCCTTTCAGATTACAAAGTGGTCTTAGATGTATGTGTGGGTAGGGATGGCAATAATACTGAGCAGATTGCATCTACTCATATAACAACTTGGCCATATCAACAGGTGGTGGCATGGGCCATCAAGATCAGTGTAGCTTAAGCTGCTTCCTGGTATCACCATAGGCTGAAGGCTTTGGACCTGTAGATCTGATGAGGATGGACCAGCTTCCTCTGATACTGGTGCTCTATGCATGTGAGGAGGTAAGCTGTGGGCTGCTGTCCTCTGCCACAGGCTAGCTCTAGTAGGATTTTCATCCTTACTAGATAGTATAAACCACACTGCTCATAGTGCTCATTCAAGCCTGCCTCACATTGTCCCAGGGCATTGAGATGATTGACATCCTTGTCCAGGGGAGTGCACCAGCTATCCCATTCAGCAATGGCCTCAAGAGTACTATATGTCATCAGGCATTGATGACAAGCATTATTGATTATGAGGTATTCCATTTTGGAGTGGTTGTGATGCTTGTGAAAGTGGTATTCTAAGCATACCACACCAAACATATAACAATGGTTCACAAACTCAGAAGGTACCCAGTTGTGAAGTAAGACATGAATGATGTCATCTGTGATATGGTCTGCTTATTTGTTGCAGAACATAGGCTGGTGGTTAGGTGCATGTGATGTAGCAAATGCACTATCAAATAGCACCTTGGGGTGGGCATGATTGTGAGCTTCAATGGCTTTTTAGTACATATCAGTACAAGCAAATACAAAGGCTATTTGCTTTGCAAACATGGATCTTGCTCATTCATATGGGGACAACAAGCATGTTAGGGCAAACTCAAAGATGGTTTACCAGTGGATGCAGTATGCCTGGTCAAACACTAGTCCTGGCATTGAATTTGGCATGCTAGGACAACAATAATATAGCACATGTTGTACTATTGACTCCAACTCCAGAGTATATCCTACTTCATCTGACTGTACCCTGGCAATCATTCATACATGCTGTCCACCTCTCTCTTTCCATCTCACCATTTCCTTGGGGAGGAGTCTCTTCTGCATTTGCAGTGCAGGGTCCATGGAATGTACTGGAGGTTGGATAACATTGACCTCCAAATCATCCACCACCATTGCCATGGTCCTATCATGACATGATGGCAGCATGTTCTTGTTGATACACTGGAACTACACCAGCAACTGGTACTCATCAATTCATTGTTGATGGTTGCCATACTCATTGTGCACAAACTTGTGCATCTGTTTCAGCTCCTAGAGATTCATAGGGAAGCCCTGTAGGAGCAATCTTTATCAACTGTGTGAGCTTGCCTACATAGGCTTACTTTTTGTGTGTTTTATGTGCTGCTACCCAGCAACATCCTCATTTAGCCAAACAGTATTATCATACCACCCATAGTAGAAGTGGCAGCCTAGCCTACCACCAAAGAACAAATTGAGGTGCTCTACATGCCCATCAGAGTGTTGAATGACACCAAAGTCCACCAGAATTTGCTCAGTCATCTCTTCCATGAGGGTGTCCTCCTAGTGAGCCTCCTCCTCTGTAATCTTTTCATGCCTAGCCTTCTTCTTATGTTATGTGCCCTACAGGCATGTCTCTGTTGAGCCATCCCTTCCTCCTTAGACAATTCATTGTTGCTGACAGATGCTGCTGCTTCATCCTCTGCATCCCCTTTTAGATGCACTTATGCACCTGTCACTGGATCTATCCAGCTAGTGGGCACCCTGCCTTCAACCTTGTTGTCTGAGCAATTGTCTGCATTAGGGACAAACACAGGGTAGCTAGCATCAGGCATCTCCACTATCTGCTCCAGCAAGAAACAGATACTGCTTGCCTTGGCCACTAATGGCATATTGGCAAGAAATGACACAGTGAAAAGATGCTCAATGTCATCTTCCTAAATCACTTGCCTCTTAAAGGATTTGAAGGCATGCAGGGACTTGAACAGTCTCTGCCCTATAACAGTGCCTCCCACTTCTGGCACTGTGCCCATGACCTTCTCCTGGCTTACTGCATTCACTATTATGGATGCCTCTGAGGGTAGTAGAGCCCTTGTGCACTTCACCTCTGTGTGAAGCACTTTCTCTGGTGTCAGTGCCCACTTTTTGAGTGCCTGGATGAACTGCTTTATTATATTGTACTGTTGCTCTTGCAACAGCTGGATGGTGTTGAGTAGTCTTACCAGGACTATTCTTGTGATTGGGTTCTGCAACATTGTGGTCCTTGGCAGTATTTGCTGATCTGCTTAGATCAGCCTCTGCCTCGATGATTCTGAATTGGAGTCCTTCTCCCAACTTAACACCTTTACATCCATGTGCCCTTTACCCTTCTCTGCTACTGAATACTATGGTGGGGAAACCATTTGCAGTTGTGGCTCCTGCCACAGCTTATAACTGTTGATGTGAAATTGAACTATTTGTAGTCATTTGTCTCTAAGACTCAACCAAACAGTATTAAATTAGCAAGTTTGAGGGCTCACAGTATACTCAAATTTACAATGTTTTAGATCATAGTAATAGATTGATTTTAAATTGATTTTTAAAATATAAGTTCAAACAAATAATAAAGGTTCAATTATCACACAAAATCAAAAATGAAGTCTAATTTACATTATAAGCCTAAGTAATCCACTTCCTGGGGATTCCAAGCCACATGCCAAATGTTGCTTGATGGTCTTGAAATCCCCCCCTCCCTTTTATACTGCCCTACTCATGCACAGACCACAGTACCCTGTCAGGTTTTGCTGACCATGGGGGCTCAGCTATACTGGGCAAATCCTTACTAGGCAGACATGATGTCCTACACTGATAACTAGGCATTCAAAGAAGGTCTAGACACTGGGGACTTATGAGGATAAGCAAAGAGGAGTGATCTGAACAAGTCTGGGGTGGTCTGGAGAGGTCTGGGATGAGTTTTAGAGAAGGGGTTGGGCTTGATGGGGTGCCAAGTTTAAGTCTGGAAGCAAGTATTAGAGGTGTGGGGCAAATGGAGGCTATGTGAGTAATATGAGCAGGGCCAGAGTTTGATGGAGAATCAATGGATGTTGATGGATTTTGGGGCTGAGCAAATAGCAAGGTCCAGAGTTGGTTTAAGGAATATTTGAGTCTGTAATTGTAAGTGCAGAGTTTGTAAAAGTGTTAGGGTTGAAAGGACTTGAACACAATAATGGAAATGGAGTTGAACAAGATGAGATGGAGTTGAGACAAGATCAAGATGAGGACAAAAATAGATTCAAGCAGAGATACAAAATGATAACAAGAACAATATGGAAATAGAGACAAGACAAGACAGAGAGATTGAGATAAGACCAGGAGACTGGAAGAAAAAGGAAACATAACATGGAACACAAAATACAAGACAAAAACAATCAGAAACAAATTAAGTAAGGCAAGTAATATCAAGACTAGAGTACAAGGAGCTACTCTACAACTTATATACTGACTACTGGAGAGTTTTGGGAACAGCGAGTGTGGTGGTGGAGCTTGACAAAGTGGTGCAGAGTTAACAGATATCAGTTGTGATCAGGGGACAGACTGCAGTGATATTCTGATAGAATCAGTTGAGGATGTGGGCTGTTTCAGGGTTGTTGTGATGCTCTGGGGTTGGTTGGGCAAACTAGAGGGAGGAGTTGGTGATGTGCAGCAGAGTCAGAAATGATGGGGAAATGTCCCAGGGGCTCAGGAGAGTCAAGAAAAGTGTCAACAGCTGTGGAGAAGGCATTGGAGTTAGCCAGGGGGCCATTGGAGTTTGTTGGAGAAGTGTCTGTAAGGGCAACCTCTGGGGCAGCAGATCAGAGTCATGCAGCTAGCAGAGGGGAATCTAAAGTATATTAGCAAAGTAGATGATGATACAAATCAGTAACTAATCACTTAGCAGAGGGGAATCCAAAGAGAACAAGTCTAAGGATCCCCACTGCTCAGCATGGTGTATCAGTGGGTGGTGGAGGCATGGGAACTACTGTACAGGTGACCAGAGTTACTCCTAATCCTAGGGAAATAGTTGCTGAGGTAATATAGAGAACTCTGCAGTCCCAGAAAGAGCCATGGAGGCATCAAATAAGCTGCAGAGGTGCTGGAACCAGTTATAAAGGTTAGCAATGGAAGTCCCCTGACATCACCCCCTCTTTAGCATACAGCATCTTGATGTGTGGAGTAGAAGAAGTCCCTGATTGCTTGGTCTGCTGGCAAGATAAGGTAGATTCCTCATATGGCATGCAGGGCATCTGGATGTCTCTGGTAGAACTCCTTGACAAGTCTGAGAGCATGTACATTCTCCCATGGCTCCCAAGAAATATCCTCAATTCTGTAGCCTTTCAACTTCACCTTGTACTGTAGTCATCTCCAGAATAAATGGCTATCCAGGATTTCTTTCACTTCATACTCTTCATTGTCATTGACCACCATGGGGAGTGGTGGAGGTGGTAGACATTGCCCTGGGATAGGATCTTTAGGAGCTGGGGTTAGTTTGACCACATTGAACACCAGATGAAGCTGGCACATCCTCGTAGGGAGTTGGAGTTGATAGGCTAGGGGTCCCACCTGTCATTTCACTGTGAATGGCCCTAATTGGCAGTGTGACAGCTTTTTTGATGGACCGGTGGTTGTAATGTTAGAGGCATCTAGGTAGACTTGATCTCTGGGCTGATATCTGCACTCTGGAGTCCTCCCATAGTTATAGTATTGTGCCATGTTGTCTTTTGCTTTTGCCAGTGCAGCTTGGGCCTCCTCCTGTGACCTTTTCATCTAGTCCACAAATTTGTTTATTGCCTCATTCTCTAAGGGTTTGGCCCAGGGTTCAAAACTCATGTGTGGGTACCATCTGATGTCAAGGAAGAATGGAGAAAACTGAGTGGACATGTGAATATAGTTGTTGTACTGGAATTTGGCATTGGGGAGGAGTTTGTTCTAATCATCTTGGTGCTTGTTGCAGAAGAGGCAGAGATACTGTTCCAGCTCCTGGTTTATGTGCTCCATCTGGCTGTTGGACTGTGGGTGGTAAGTAGTGGTGGTGTGGAGCTTTACTCCAAGCAGTCAGTAGAGCTCCTAGCCAAACTCCACTACAAATTGTGGTTTCTGATCCAAGATGTAGGCATCAGAGAGGCTGTGGAGCTTTCAGACATTCTTTTAGTACAAGTTCATGACACCCATGGCAGAGCAGGTGATGTGAGTTGGAATGAAGTGTGCTCTCTTGCCATATAGGTCCACCACCACCATGATTGCATTGTAACTGTGAGCATTGGGGAGCTCTATAATGAAGCCTATGGATGCTATGCTCCACCATTCCATGGTCACCAGTAGCAGGTGTAACTGTCCATAGGGGAGTTGGTGCTGGGGCTTGGTCTAGAGGCAGAGATCACCAGTACTACATACATGATGCATTATTTGCCCTTCAGAATGTATGATAACATTACACAACCAAACTAACACTACAACTATTAGACCACAAGCCTGATTATGAGAGCATAATAAAAGTAGCCTACATATTTATTGGGCTTGTCCATTGGGGACACAGTTAGGTTGGTTAGAGCTTGGTTAGAGTTAATGTTTAGTGTTATTTTAGGGTTCTGTTAGGTTTTGTGAAAGTTAGGGGCTTAGGATTCCAGGGATCTTTATCAAAAAGAGAGCTTGCCACCCTTAACCCAATCTTTTTCTGCTATTTTTAAGGATATGTGGTTCAGTGGCTATTACTCTGGGATGACACATTTTTGTGTCTGGAGGCACAGGTCCAATACCCGGGCTGGTAAAAAATCTTATAATGTATTATAATGAATGTTAATTAGTGGTAATAATGCATCATCATCCTATACTGATTGCAACACAATGATGCATTAAATTGACACTATAGGCTGCATCCTGCATCTTTGTGAATTGTTTTCTCGAGATGTACGGAGGCGTGATTCAAGCGTGCGCGTGATTGACGAGGGTCGTGTTTTGTCCAGTCACAGTCACATGATACAGTTCCTTCTGTGACAACCGCGAACTTGCCATCAACTTGAACAGTAAACGGACCACTAGTGACCATGTCCCAAGTTTCAAAGGAAGCACCACATCTGCCAGTTGGTCTACGATCTTACATAGCGAAGCTGATCTAATTACTAGGATCAAGGTCCTCAAAGCCTCCGTACACGATGTTCGGTACTTCGCAGCACTGCTACGTGCAGTCAATTTGGCTAATGTAAGCTGCCTGAAGCTTGCTCCATGACAAGCCAAACTTAATCTACAAGCGCGCAACCTTTACGGTTACAGCTAGAGGTCTCACGATTACCGTAGAAGAAGCGCGAACTCTCCTGGGTAAGCTTTTCCTGATCTTGGAGGAATTTAGAATCATTCAATCAACTGTGCAGGCACCGCATTCGTATTCTCTGATATCTTTGATGAATACTCATACCAGTCAGATGCGATCCAATCCTCGCAAGAATCTGAAGGTGCCGAGGTCAATGTTGGATTTGAAATACCACTCAACACTCTGATCGAATGTCTAAACATATTCGGTACTGCTGGTGCTCCACCCACAAGTGCGAGTACAAAATACAAGAAGTGGAAGAAAGCCGGGAATGATTCAGATCACGACTACGATGACGACCGGGGAGGGCGAGGGAGAACCGGGCCTCGAGGACTCGACGCGTATTTCTCTGGCTCGGATAAGAGGACAGGGATGCGGCTGACCTATGTTGGTCCTGGAAATCCTCTCACATTGGTACTGTGAGCTTGTTCTTTCATAACTGACTGACGGTACTGCTTTACGAGTCACATAAAGCGCAGAGGATGCAGCAGGACCAACAACTACATGTGAGATAGCCACATTCGAATTTGAGCCCCATCTCGAGCTTCCTTTCGATGCTAGTCGCACGTGTGTCAATCAGCCAATCTGAAAACACTAGCTCATCTTATATAGGATTTTGAAAGTGATATTAAAAGTACGAGGTAGCCTCTGTCGGCAACCCGTTTTCTTTTAGCTAACGATAATCAGTCATCGTGGCTTCGCGATGCACTTTCAGAACTTGATCCTTCATTTGACAAACTGACTTTCATTGGAAGTCCCCCTCCAGAGGCAGAGGATTCGACTTCACGCGGAAGACAAATGTCACACGCAGTTGAAAAACCAATGCTTCGCATTCAAGCGGCAGGAACGTTTGGTAGTACTGAGGTATACTTCCTTCTCTCCGTATCTTCAGTTTCGCAACCAAACCATCTTAGATGGACTACCCAAATGACAGAGAAGTACTAGAAACCTTTGAATGTAAAGAAAATGTTCGTGTCAGGTACGCAAAATCGGCGCTGCTTCTGCGTTACGTTACCCTGTTTAATGTTCCTTGAAATTCAGCTATAGATTTGGGCATATAACGAAGACACTGCGGGCATTGCAAAGTTCCACCAAAACTTCGTTGCGGATTGACGAAGACGGATTACTGAGCCTCCAGTTTCTAATGCCATCACCAAGAGGTGGTGCTTCAGATGCGTTTATTGAATTCCGAGTGAGTCGTGTTTCCTTGTGTCCGCTCCACACTTACTTTGGACAAGTGTCTGGCATTGGACGATGAGATTTGACTTATCGTTGATCTATCCTGCAATTGTGGTGTGTATGATACATTAATGTTCCTTGTAATATAAGCATGAGTATTGTACAGTGTAATTCAGCCCGGGTTCAATGCATTGTGTTTATGAATGGACCTCAGGATGCATTTAGGCTATTCTATGAGAAAACTGTCATGAATGTTATGTCATGCATGTATGCTTGGAAGGATGCTTTATTAAATTTGAATACTACATGATCCCATCAAAGTTATCCTCGGTATTGTGGCTGACTGCTGGTTAGTAGAGAGCTATAATTCAAACTAACTGCCAAAATGGCAGAGGAAAAAGTCACTGACCACTGGCAGATGAGGGGTCTGCG